>CAUYQU010041812.1:0-114014 GCA_963574635.1 Cheracebus regulus
GCATGGGGAGAAATGCCAGATATAGGTGAAGGGGAGGAAGGCAACAAATTACACTGCCACGTGTGTACCTATGCAACAATATTGTATGTTCTTCACATGTACCCCAAAACCTAAAATGCAATAAAAAAAAAAAAAAGAAAGATGCCATGACATACTGTTAATCTAACTAAAGCTGGAAATTTTCCCACTGATTCTCATAGCAGGGCCTGAACCAAGCCTAAGTCTTTCTCAATAAAACAAATCTCAGATTCTTTGGTTCTTTCATGGTGAACAAAGTAAAGTTTCCTATATAAATTTAGTTACACTTATTCTGATGCCTCAGAAGAAAAGACAACAGCATATTTAATTATTTCAGTGTCCTTTAAATTATCTAAAATTTTACTTATGCATGAAAGGATATGATGAAAGATATTAAGACTAGCTTCATATACTTCAGTGAAGCAAGCTTTCTTTGAAATTGTAGATATTTTGTGTCCTATAAAATTCCACATGTGTGAACTTGATACCTGATCAAAAAGTAAGTGAAGTGAACCTGGTTGATTTTTACTGCCTTTATAAATTAAAAACAAAAACAAATAATTGTCATTCAAACACTGTTATTCTCCCTTTTTTATACAAAAGTATCACTATATATGTACATATATATATAGTTATGTGTATCCATATGTAAAATGAGTATATTGCTAGAGTGATTATATGTTATACATACACATCATACCATACAATATACATTGTATATACATATATATAGGTATATATTGTATATACCTATATATATATAATTACCCTAGCAATATACTGACTTTGAGACATTGTAGTTCTGATGGGTGTGTACTGGCCCTGGCCTGTTTGTCTCTTTCATCCACTATTGTGTTGGGACCAGGTTCTTCTTTAAATAATGGGCAGGGTGCCCAGAATGGTCTGTGACCCAGAAGGAGGATGAACTACCTGGGCCACAGAGAGCAAACCTATGACCTTGGCCACTTTACTCTGGTGTTCTAACCAACTCAGCTAAGATGGTTGATATGAATTTATCAAGCATACACTATTTTGTCTTCAACTCTTTATTAAATTACTTATTGCTCTTTTAACAATTTTATCTTTTTTTAAATTACTGAATCTAGAATGTAAAATGACCCCTCAAATTCTTGGAAATCTCAATTGTACTCAGAGAAGAAAAAAAAAAAACATGTGTAGTAATCTGGACGTCCTTTCAGAGTATCTGTATTATTCTAATAGCTTTTTTTCAATTCTTACATTCTAAGATTTTATGTCAGAAATTTGCCAAAGCTGAGAATAAAATTTGGGCTGTAACCATTCCAAGTTAATTTAATGTGGGGCATTCATTATTGACAGAGATTGTACATCCATGTATTGAAACACTCAAAGCCCTTGAGAGAGCTTTCACCTGCAATAACTTTAAATGCTTTGGAAATGAGGTCACGTTTAGTTACAATTCAAGAATTTCTAGTTGATACCATTAATGAGTAGCAATAATAATGGAGAGGACAATGAAAGAACAGAATAAGAAAGTGGGCAGTGAAATTACATTATATGACCATTCTAATCATAGCCCCAAATTTTAAAGTAGCATATATTAGTGACAGAGATTTATTATATATGACATGAAGTCTTAACTTTCATAGATTCAGCCAGTATGTCCTGGACTTGGTTCAAATTTTTTCCCATCTATGTCTTTCTGATGTTGATGTTTAAAAAAAATCCATCACTGACTTACTGCTGAGATTAATAGCTACAAATCTGTAGAAAAACAATTTGTTCCTCTAACTGATGCAAAATTGATTTAGGGAATAATGAAACTTTGCAGCAGAGACAAACCTCAATGGGGGGGAAAAGAATGCAGAGAAACAAGTTTTAATTCTGAATATTTACCAGTTATGAGCCTTCCATTCTTAAAATGATAAAAGAACCTGGAAGCTTTAAATTAAATAGAAACTATTACATTGTGTCTATCTAGCACATTTTGTTTATCCATTCATCTGTTGATGAACACTGAGTTTATTCCATATCTTGGGCCATTGTGAACAGTGCTGCAGTAAACATAGGAACACAGATATCTCTGGACATATGATTTCATTTCATTTGGGTATCCAGTACTTAGTAATGGAACTACTGGATCACATGGTAGTTTTCGTTTTAGATTTTCTTTTCCTTCTTTTTTTCTTTCTTTCTTTTTTTTAATAGAGATAGTATCTTACTATGTTGCCCAGGTTGGACTTGAACTGGCCACGAGCTATCCTCCTGCCTTGGCCTTCTGAAATGCTGGAATTACAGGTGTGAGCCATCTTGCCCCACCTTATTTTTGGTTCCTAAAGGAATCTTCATACTGTTTTCCATTGTGGCTGTATTAGTTTGCATTCCCACTTCCCTTTCTCCAAATACTCCCCAGCATTTGTCACCCTTTGTCTTTTTCATAATATTAACTTTAGCTGGGTGAGATAATATCTCATTGTGGTTTTCATTTGCATTTCCCTGATGATTAGTGATGCTGAAGATTTTTTTTCATATATCTGTTATCCATTTGTATGTCTTTTTCTTGAGAGATGTCTATTCAGATCTTTTATCCATTGTTAATCACGTTGTTTTTGTTGTTGTTGTTGCTATTGAGTTGCATGAGTTCTACATATAATTTGGATATTAACCTCCTATTCAATGTATAGTTTGCAAATATTCTCCATCATTCTGTAGGTTTTCTCTTCACTCTGTTGATGGTTTCCTTTGCTGTGCAGAAGCTTCTTGGTTTGATGAAATCTTACTTTTCTACTTTTGCTTTCGAAGCCTATGCTTTTGAGTTCTTGTCCAAAAAATCTTTGCCCAGACCAATGCCATAAAGCATTTCCCTTATTTTTTCTTTTAGACTTTTTATAGTTTGGGGTTTTATGTTTAAGTCTTTAATCCATTTTGAGTTAATTTTTTATACAGTGAGAGATGGAGGTCTAGTTGCATTCTTCTAAATGTAAATATCCAATTTTTCCAGCACCATTTGTTGAAAAGGTTGTCTTTTCCCCAGTACATGATTTTGACATTTTTGTCAGAAATCAGTTGGCTGTAAGTATGCAGATTTATTTCTGGGTTATCTATTCTGTTTTATTTGTCTACATGTCTATTTTTATGACAGTATCATGCTGTTTGAATTATTACAGTTTTGTAGTATATTTTGAAGTCTGGTAGTGTAATGATTCTAGTTTGTTCTTTTTGCCTAAGATTGCTTTGGCTTGTGTGTGTGTGTGTGTGTGTGTGTGTGTGTGTGTGTGTGTGTCCCATACACATTTTTTTAAAGTTTTTTTTTTTCTTTTTCAATACAGTATGTCACTGGATTACTATTTCACCATAAAAAGGTTGAAACCCTGTCATTTATGGCAGCATGGAGGAACTTGGAGGATATTATATTAAGTGAAGTGAGCTAGGACAGGAAGACAAATATCTCATGATATCATTCATATACAGAATCTAAAAATGCTGGTCTCATAGAGAGTAGAATTGTGGCTACCAAATATTGGAGAGGGGCAAGAGGATGGGGTATAATCAGAGATTGATTAACTGTATATGGTCACAGTTAGATAGGAGGAGTAAGTTCTGGCGTATTGATTACAGTTAACAATATTGCATGGTATATTTCAAAACAGGTGTAAGAGAATTTTGAATGTTCTCCCCACAAAGAGATGATGAAAAAGCTAAACACCCTGATGAGATAATTAACCTATATATGTATCAAAACATCTCACTGTAACCCATAAATATGTAAAATTTTTATGTGTCAATTATAAAAACATATAATAAAAATATAAGCCACAAATGAACCATAAACTAGTATCATTGCTTGATAATTAGCACAATAAAATGGCTTGTGAGAAAGTTACAATATGAATTTCATGGCACTTTCAAAGTATGCCTTAAACATTGTTAAAGTGCCCAAGATATAAGTATTTTTAGATTCCTTTTAATACTTCTCATCAAATAAGGAAATCAGGTTTGTCAATAGAAAAAGTAACTCCAAAAACTGAGAACAAAATGGTCTTAGCAGATGAATATCATCCATATACATCTGTGAATATAAAAAGGCAGGAGATAGTTCACCAACAGCCTATATCATAGTAGTATATTGGGACAAATGACTGAAATTTTTAGTTGCTACTACAGGTACATAAGTAAGGCAATCAGTTCTGCTTATCCTTCAATGTCTATTAATTGAGGGTTCCCTAGTGCCAGACCATGCTGGGTATATAGAATGAAAATAGGGACCTAATCTCTGTCTTTCAGGGTTATAGCCAAATGACTAGATACATTATCAATTACATAAAGAATACATACAGGTTACAAAGGAATTCATACTCTACTAGCCACTAGCAGCTTAGAAAAATGTATCAGAAGGAAGTGATTGTTTAAGCTGGCACCTGAAGGATGAGCAGGAATTAGCTCAGAACAGAGGAGAGGAAAGTGTTCTAAATGGAAACAACATAAAGTATGAATGATGGAAAGAGTGGCTCAGAGAACAGAAAGAATTTTTAGTAACATATACTAATCTGAAATATGCAAGATGACATGTCAACAAATGAACCTTCAAAGTAATATAATGGCAGATCAAGAAATGCATTGCTTTTTTAGAGTCATAAAATTAAACAATGCTTTCTTTTTGAAGACAGAATCTCACTCTGTCGCCTAGGCTGTAGTGCAGTGATGCAACCTTGGCTAACTGCAACCTCTGCTTCCTGAGTTCAAGCAATTCTCCTGCCACAGCTTCTCTAGTAGCTGGGATTACAGGCATGTGCCATCATGCCCAGCTAATTTTTGTATTTTTAATACAGATGAGCTTTCATCAGGTTGGCCTGCCTCGGCCTCTCCAGTAGCTGAGGTTACAGGCATGTGCCACCATGCCTGGCTAGTTTTTTGTATTTTTAGTAGAGACGAGTTTTTGCCATGTTGGCCAGACTGGTCTTGAACTCCTGACCTCAGGTGATCTGCCCACCTAGGCCTCCCAAAGTGCTGGGATTACAGGCATGAGCCACTGAAGCAGGCCAGACAATGTTTCTTAACATATACTTTTATGCAATAATTTAAAAATCTATTATAACAACTAAGAAATATAGTTTGTATGAGTAAATAATATTAAGGTTTTCAGTTAATAATAATAAAACTGACCCAGAATACCTACAAGGAACAACTAATAAAATCTTTAGTTGATAACACAAAGTGATGATGCATATTTATCAATTGATACGACCTCTAGATAGACTGTGTTTTCCAGGAAATTTGGCAGTTTACGTTTATTCCAGTTGGGACAAGTAATGGAATACATGCTTCCATTCAATACATGGAACAGAATCTTAACAATTTGGTAATAATCTGGTTGAAGATCTCTAGTATTTTGCTTTTCTAGACAGAAGATAATAAAATTTCCCAAGACATAACAACCAAAAGAATTCTATTATTTTCAGTCATGACAAATACCCATAGGGGAGTTTATAATTTTTCTTAAGTCATACCACTTTATAATAGTCATATAAAACTCAATAAAGACTGAAAGCCATAAATAGCTTCATAAAAAGTACCTTAAACTAATTTTATTACCACATAAATACGGCAATGGTAAGTATTTGTTATGAAGCAACATGAAGCTGTACTGTTATTAAGTACATAAAAGGTAACAGCAAGGTATTAAAAAATGCCCATTAGGAAGTCTCCTAGGGTAAAGAATTGTGTGATGAGAGTCATATTCCAAATGTCAATCTATACCATTGATTGGAATGCTAGTTACAAAGAATAATGGAATATTATTATCATTGTAGTACATCTTATACATTTGCAGATTTAATTATCCTGGACCCAAAATGAAATTATCATAACTGATATGATTATACCAAATTATATTTAGAACATGTATTTTTAAAACGAATATTACAACAGACATTCCTTACACCTTGCAGCCTATTTCTAAGTTAATATTGGTAAACATTAACAACGTGGGCAACTTACTGAGAATTTCAGGCCCAATGCCACCTTATCCTTTAATATTCAAATAAGCAAGGCAAGACTGTTAATTTGGCTTGAAATACAGGGCAAATTACAACTGTTGATTAATTGCTGCCAGTGGTAATCTAAGAGAAATGGTAGTATTAAAGATTCATATCTTCCACAAACAAATGACTATGTTAGATGACTGTTTCTACAGGACACAAAACATAGCATCTTTAACCTGATAACTGTTTCTAGTATATGAGAACTGGTTAACTTAATATAGTTCTAATTTCAGATACCCATTTTCAGAGACCCAAAAGAGAATCTTAATAACAAACATATCTATGACCTTTATGTCACAATTTCTTGTATCTTGTTCCTGTGCTTAGTTAACGTCTTTCTTAATACTCAAGTTTCAAAGAATATTTTTAAAGCAGATTTTTTAATGATTTGTTTTTATTTCAAAATTAAATAAACGTTCCTTCCATTCAGATAGAATTTTCTCAAACTCTAGCCTGGGTTTTGGAAAACTGGGATGGTGAACAATATGAAAAATATTTCTGTGTGGATAGTGAATAAACAAACAAATTCTAGAAACCTTTATGGAGTATTATTGTGACAGCCTGTTTGGGAGAGTCTGCACCCATTTATCAAAATTGAGTATATCATCTATGTTAGGAGTGATCATTAGAATAGACTAGTTTCATATAAATAGGTCTAGAGGACAATTCAGTGCTGAGAAAAATTTTATGACCACTTTTAAAATTCACATGACCATTTATCTCTTGCTACCTTATGAAAGCCAAGGATGTGACCAAGTAAATGAATTTTTCGTCATATCTCAATTAACAATAAACCTTTTCTGATTTTTGTCTAAGTTTATTTTTGTTTAATTGTGAGCCAGCCTCTCATTAATTATTGAGACTATAAATTAAATAGAATTAAATATTCCATGTAGTCTGTATGAATTTATAGGTATCTTAAAACAAATGTGAGTTGAAAGTCACTGTTCAAGTGCTGGAAGAAAAGAGGTATGAAACAGACTTATCTACATGAACCCAGCAGAGGTGACTTCAAAGTCAAGATTCCCATTGCTTGTGGAGCCTATTAAGAAGACAGATACTAGCAATTTGAAGAACAATGTGTGTTTATTTAAGGAAATACATTCAGCTGTTCCTCTAAGGCAGTTTCAGGTTTACTAGGGGTCAAAAGGATCCTATATATGAAATATAACATTTTCCAATGATAGGTAGCCCAAGGCATGGAACATTACAAAAATATATGCCACATATTCTATAAGGAGTCTAAGGAAATAAATGTGTATTTTATTTTTATTTTAAATACAAATGAAGTTCTAGAGATAATATAACATCAATGATAAGAGACCATTAATACTTTGAGTCAATATTTACACATCTATAATGTTGCCCTATATAACTAAAGGCGTCAGAAATTCCACTGTTAGAATAAGAGTGCAATTTAGTAAATAAAGCTAAAAAAATCAATAACAAGGAAAAGGAAAATGAATCAAAAGGTTATGCCAAACAACTCAGCTGTTCTAGATCAAGAAGTGTGTAATGACTCACAATGACTTACTAAAATCACTGCAGAGCACTCACTTATTCTATGTTCTGGAAACCTTTCATTCCTTTGCAGAAAAGATAGCATATGAGGCAAATACATTAATTTGCAGATATTTTGTTTGCATATATTTATCTAAACCTTTCCTCAAGATATTTTTACCATTTCTATATGATTTAAAGAATAGAGATATTGGTAAAACATTATATTCTGCTTTTTAATGCTAATTTATTTGATTCCTTAGGAGATACATAAGGTTGCTTTTTACCTCTACTCGATGTTCATATTTTAATTTTGGGTGTCCTATTTCCAGAGATTAGATATCAAAATTATTAACATTTTGAAGTTATAATAAAAATGAAGTATCACAGATTACTTCATTATTCTATTACATGTTTGATTATTGCTCTCTTGTGTAAATTACATTAGTCATCTATAACAAAATGCTTAAAACAGTGCCTGACATACGGTAAACATTCAATATATTTGTCACTTTTATAATCATTACCCAGTTCATTTAGAGCTACCTGTTTTTCCATTTGGAAGAAAAGTTCTAATGATAAAATATGTGAAATTAGAATTCAAATGCTCATAATAAACATTTTAAGTTTAGTTGGAGGTAGAAAACTTTTTAGAAAAGTTCTGATAATCTTTAAAGCCTCAAAGTGATATATCACTTGCAAAAATAGTCATCTAGTTAACTTGTGTTGATGACATTGAATATACTTTCAATTTTTTTTTGTAGAAAGTTTAACCTACATATTCTAAAGAAGAACAATGCATATATTCCCTAGTGTAATTAGATATTTTTAGTATATCAAATTATCACACTTGGTTAACTGTAACAGCCCTATGCTTTTAATGCCAAGTTGTGCTGGCACTTATTATGCCTGCTCTCCCCTTTTCTTGTCCACTTCTGTAATAGCTGGTATTTATTAGATTTAACCATTGACTTACGAAACTGGTGATTTCATATTGCTCAACCAAAAAAACAGATTTCCCAAAAAACATAATTAGGCCAGATCATGGTTTTAAAGAAAGTTGTTTTCCGACATTTCAAAGACAACATATGTTAGAGCATAAAAAACACTACTTCCTACTCTGCATGGATGCTTATGAATGGTTATCTTTAATCACGTCAAACTGCTTGCATTCTCAACAGTCTTTTATTTTATTTTAGGCCTTTGATTAATAACAAAATTTACATATATATATAATGTTTTGATATATGTATGTATTGTGAAATGGTGAAGTCAACTTAATGAATTAAACATACCCATTACCATGTCTTTTTGTGAAAACATTTAAGATCTACTTCCTTAGCAATGTTCAAGCATGTGATATATTGTTATAACTGTAGTCACCATGTTGCACAGTAGGTCTCCTGAACTTCTTGCTTCTATAACTAGAATTCTGTCTCCATTGACAAACATGATCCCATTGCCCTTCCTGCCCACCTAGCCTTTGGTAACCACCATTCTACTCTCTGCTTCTATAAATGAGTTCCACTTTTTTAGATTCCAAATATTAGTGAGATGATACAGTATTTATCTTTCTGTACTCGGCTTATTCATTTAGCATAATGTCCTCTAGGTTTATCCATGTTGATGTAAGTTACAGGATTTCCTTCTTATTAAACATTGAATAGTATTCCATTGGGGTATGTGTGTGTGTGTGTGTATCTATCCATATAAGAGAGATATATATATCTCATATAATCATATTTTTAATCCATTTATCTGTGAGTAGAAATTTACATATGATATATATGATATATGAGATGTGTATATATAACTGAGATATAATATTTATATATTATATGAGATATATACATCATATATTTAATCCATTTATCTGTAGACGGACATTTATGTTGATTCCAGATCTTGACTTTCATGAATAATTCTGCTATAAAAATGGAAGTGCAGGTATCTCTTTGGGATAACTGATTTTATTTTCTTTGAGTATGTTTCCAGAAATGAAATTGCTGGATCATTTCATAATTCTATTTTAATTTTTTGAGGAAACATCACACTGTTTTCCATAATGGTTGTACTAATATACATTCCTACAACAGTGTAAAAGAATTTTCCTTTCTTTATGTACTCACTGACACTTGTTATCTTCTCTCTTTTATAATAATTCTTCTAACAGGTGTGAGGTGATATTGTGGTTTTAATTTTCAATTTGTATCTCCCTGATGATTAGTGATGTTGAACATTTTTTTTCATAAATATGTTGGTCATTTGTATGTCCTCTTTTGAGAAATGACTTTTCACATTCTTTACCCACTTTTCAATCAAGTTATTAATTTTATTGCTATTGATCTGAGTTATGAATATTAACCTCTTATGGTTAATATTAAAATATATGAAGATATTAATATTCAAAATATATGAATCAGAATAGAAAGCCCAGCCATAAATCTAAGCATTTTTAGTCAACTTATCTACCAAAGTGCCAAGAACACACAATGGGGAAAGTATCGTCTCTTCAATAAATGCCGCTGAAAAACTGGATATACATAAATACGAGAAAGAAATTTGACCTTTATTTCACCCCATATACAAAGATAAACTCAAAATGAATTAAATAATTAAACATAAGACCTACAACTATAAAACTACTAGAAGAAAACAAAGAAGAAAAGCTTCTCCACATTAGTTTGGGCCAAAACTTTTTGGATATGTCCCCAAAAGCACAGGCAATAAAAGCAAAAACAGACAGAATTGCATCAAACTAAAAAGCTTTTACACAGCAAAGAAAAATTATCAACAGAGTGAAGAGACAACCATGGAATGGAAGAAAATATTTGCAAATCACTGTTAAAATGATAGACTGCTATCTTCATTTAATACCAATCTTATTTTCCTAAGTGTCACGTCGTTTCACATGTATATTTTTTTTATCAATAAATACAAATTAACCTTACTGTTTAACTGTAACATTTTTGTAGGGATAAAGTATACTCTGCAGAGAACATTTACCTGAACACCTGGGGACACAGTTAATGCCACGGTTTTTATGCAAGTGTAGATATAAATGCAGCACAGATTCTTAGAAGAAAAACTAAAAGAGCAGGTGATATATGATAGCCAAGTTGTTTTCTGAATGTACAGAAGAAAAATGTACAAATGCTCACCCTCCACAAAAGTGACCTTTGAGTGTGTGCAGCATTGTTAAACAGAAAAATACATGAATAGATCATCAGATTTTGAGAGAGAGAGAGAGGGAAAGGGAAAGAAAGATAGAATATATTTCTATAGGCAGAACCAGTCACAGGCTAGAGCTGTAAAAGCCTGTGATTAAGGATATGAGGCAGACCAATATGTATTTCCATTTAAGGTCAATCTGTATCAGGGGTGTTATCAGTCAGCCTTTGCACATCTCTGTTCTCAAACTGGCATCTATAGTCCCATCGTACATCCTCAATCAGACTGTATTACTTCTATCCATGCACACGATTCCACAGAGGAATCAATAAAATTACAGTTTCTCAATTTCTACCAGTTAGAGAATTCATATTAGAACTTGAGAGTAAAAAAGGCTGAAGACATTGCAGATATCATACCAGAATTCCCTACAAGCATCAATAATAGAGAAATCAAAGACTGAATTTAATAGTGCCCTCTACAGAGCCTTTACCAATCAAGCCTAATAATTGTTCTTTTTTTTTCTGGTATAACTTAAAAAAATGTTTTAAAACCTAGATCATATTTTCAACTGGTTATGTAATAAATAAGACCAACATTTAATATATGAAATAATTTGGGAATTAATAACACATTATTTCTTTTGCCTTCACAGTTACAAAGAAATCATGGTATCAGAATTATCAATGTATTTGTTTTAAATAATAATCCATTTTATCTTGCTATTTAATTTGTAATAATCAATTTCAACAAGCACCTTTAAACAAGACTTCTATAAAACACAATGCATTAATAAATATGTGACAGCCAAGACAAATAATATTCCAAAAATTACAAAATATCAAACCTATTTTCACTGTTGATCTCTGAGGGACCAATTCTATATATCAATTGAGACTAGCAACATCCCTGTTTTTCCTTGTCAATGCCTTAGAAAGCTTTACAATAATTCTATCAAAATGTGAATTCATTTTTCCTCATAGGAAGATTTTTAAAGAGAGGTAGAATTAATTTCAATTCTTATAAACAAGAGTGCAATGATTTTATAAGAAGATAAATCAGAAAATATTCCTGGTCAAACAATATTTTTTGGACCTGTGAATAATCAAAATTTGATAGTCTTCCAATCAATGACTGCATGCCTTACTGCATATGGAAATTATTTTAAAAATAATTTTAAAAATTGTCATTTGAAAAATATTGCACAAGTCACTTAGAAATGTAGTGATTCCTAAAAGCTAGTAGATACATATTATGTCTGAATTCAGTTACAAGTGAAATGTACTTTTCAGTTAAATTCTGTTGTCTGTCCTAATCTATCCAATGTTCCTGATGCTTTTTGACCTCATCTTTAATCACTCTACATTCTGGACTACTTCTTGGTTCTTCAATTATCCCAAATTCTTCAAGGACTTAGCATATACTATTTCTACCTGGAACTATCCAAAGAGAAACAGAACCAACTTCTTCACTTCTTTAGGGTGTCTGATCAAATGTTACCTTATTAAGTGGTTTTTCCTGACTTCCCCATAGAAAAAAGAACTTCTCTGCCCCATGTTCCAAAACTCCATTTCTCCTTTATTTGCTTTATTTTTCTCCATAGCACTTAGTATTACATAGTATATTATATATTTATTTGTGTGTCATCTTATCTCCAATGTTGTTTTGTTCATGGCTATAGCCCTACTATTAGAGTAGTCTCTGGAAAGTAAGAGGTGGTCAAAAAAATACATATGTAAATGAATAAACTTCAATGGACAGCCATGGATTTTGATGGGCAAAGCATCACATTATGCACTGAGAATGCATCAAACAAGAATAAAAAATACCTTATATGAAACAAATACAGAGATTAGTAGGATAAAGAGATAATTACATATGTGACATAATGAAGAAATTTTAAGAAAAATTACAATATATGAACTGAGGCCAGGCACAGTGGCTCACTACTGTAATTCCAGCATTTTGGGATGCCAAGGTGGACAGATTACCTGAGGTCAGGAGTTCGAGACCAGCCTGGGAAACATGGTGAAACCCATCTCTACTAAAAATACAAAAATTACAAGAGCATGGTACTTCTGTAATCCCAGCTACTTGGGAGGCTGAGGAAGGAGAATCACTCGAACCCAGAGGCAGGGGTTGCAGTGAGCTGAGATTGCACCACTGCACTCCAGTGTGGGTGATAGGGTAAGACTCTGTCTTAAAAACAAACAAACAAACAAAACCAATATATGAACTGAAAAGAGAAAATGGAAAGAGTGATTTGACTTAGAAACTGGGGAGGCATTTATGAAGGATGTGGCATGTGAGTTAAACTTTCAACAGAGAGGTGTGAAGGTGCAGGTGAGGGCCATCTATCAACAAGAAGATAAATGGGCAAAGGCATAGAGATAAGAGTATACAGTAAATTTCAGGGACAATTGGTAGTTTGTGTTTTTGAGATGGAGTCTAGCTCTGTCACTCAGGCTGGAGTGCAATGGTGCAATCTTGACTCTGCAACCTCTGCCTCTTGGGTTCAAGTGATTATTGTGCCTCAGCCTCCCATGTAGCTGGGATTACAGGTGCCTGCCACCATGCCCAGCTAATTTTTGTATTTTTAATAGAGATGGGGTTTCGCCATGTTAGCCAGGCTGGTCTTGAACTCCTGACTCAAGTGATCCTCTGCCTTGGCCTCCCAAAGTGCTGGGATTACAGGCAAGAGCCACTGCACCTGGCTGACAATTGGTAGCTTGATAAAGGCTAGAATATAGGTGGTGCCAGGAAGGGAAGGAAGTAGTGGGTGGATGACAATCACGTAAATCCCTGTACTGTAAAGTCATGCTTGTGTTCACTTTCTAGTTCAGTGATTCTCAAACTTCAGGAGTATGAATTTTTTTTAAAAAAAGAACACTGAAACATAATGAGAGCTGCATTTGCTATAGTTATTTTTAAAAATATATGGTATAAAAAGCTATTATAAATGTAGTACTACCTTTTAAATACATTTGTTTTTATTAAACATATTTTAGAACTTCAAATGCACATATGTGTGTATGTATATATGTGTGTGTGTATGTCCAAATACACATATATATTTCTTCATTATACAATGATTAATATTCATATGAATTCTAGGGGACCTTGTAGTAATTCTATGGACATCCATGGATCTGAAGCGTACAAGCCCAGAGTCACCATCCAGTCAATGACAAACCATTAATATCTTTGAGTAGGGGAATGAACTAATGAAGGCTGTGTTGTGGAGGAACTGAGGGTTAGAGATGGAAGGTACCCCACAGAACACCTTCTCAGTGCAATCTATGAATGTTACAGAAGAGATTGCAACCCACAGAAATAATAGATATTGGTCAAAACTATAAGCAGAAGACTATGATGACTAGTATTTAGATTTCTGAAGTGAGTTCATCAAGTATTTCCATGATAATACGGATAAGGTGGATAAGCTAACCCAAAGATATTATTAGCAGTTCAAAATACATTATCTGTTACAATTCAGTAAAATAAGATGAAATGTTGCACACCTGATACTCAATTCACAGTTTTCTTTGCTGTGGTATAGGTAGTGCTATTTTCAAAATTCTATGGCTTCTACTCTATTTTTTCCTCTAAGTCAGTATTTTAAAAACATATTCATTTTTTTAAAAATGTACCTTCATGTGTCTTTTATACACAAAAATGTTTTCTGAAGGTCACATGGAGTTTCAGCAAGGCAGGTAACAGCTTTTCATTGTTTCATACAGAATATAAATTTTTGAAAATTTAAACATAAACTTCTTACTTAAATATTATTATATATATATACAAACTTAATATTTAAATGAACTCAAAAGTTAATTTCCAAATCAACTTGATTTGTAAAAATAGGTTTACAATTCCTTCAATTGGTCTGTACCTGTTTGGATCTGGCAATATTAGCATCTGATATATGCAAACATTTTTAAATACCACTCAAAAAATTCTGTATCTAATTAAAACTCTTTAATGCAGTTTTGCACAAGTAAGATCTGCTATCTGAATGAACACTGAAGCTGTTCCTTTTACCTAGCAATTGCTCCATCAGAAGCAAGGAAATGGGCACTCTTTCCTCCCTCTCCTCTTCTTGGAATAATGAATTATAAATAACTAATCTCAGTATGAGTGAAGAATGGATTTCAAAGTCCCAGATGAATCTTCAAAGGCTTAGTACAATTTATACTTTAAAACCTCTCTTTTAAGTATTTTTGTTCTTCCTTTTTCCCCCCAAACTCCTGACATAGCCACATGCGCCTTTACTATTCCTCTTGTCAGATCCTCTGAAAGGAAACAATTATTTTTATTAAAATATATCATATTAAATCTTTGGATAATGAGAAAAATTAGAAAGTTGATTTATGTACTATCTCATTTTTAAAGAAAATCATAAGAATACTTTGTACCTTCTTTCCTACAGTGAGGTTTTGTTTAATGTATATTATTACCTTAATTGAATTACAATTGCCTCTAGGTAAGTTTATGCCTTTTACATGATCAAAAACACACACATAAAAGATATGATTAAAAATGAAAATGCCCTGGATTTTGGTGTTGGGATAATTCCAATATTTCTGTTTACCCATTGGATGGCAAACAACTGTATTACATTCTACTTTTGCAAATATTATTAGTGTAAGCAATTCATTTAAGGATTCTATTTGCTTTTATTGCTAAGCTTTCAATATACTTTAATTTTATGTTTCTGCTCTCTGATATTTTATATTATTAGAATATGGAAACACTTAATGCAACATAAAATAGTTTAACACAATTAAATTAAAGTAAGACATTAGATTGTTTTTAACTGAATCATTCCAGTACACCCTACTGTGTTCATGCCTGTATAATTATACGTTTTCTGACTTGTCTCATGTAATTCACAATTTCTTCCTGCTGCTTAATCACAGACCTCCGCAAGCACATTTTAAGGGGAGAGATTCAGTGTAATATTTCTGTGAATCTTTTATTTTCCATGTGCATTAAGGCATTGGTAACCCACAAGGAAAAAAGATGAGGGATATATAAAAGATACAGGAGTAAAGGCATAAGATGGATTTCAAGTACATACATAATTTAGATTCATTCTTGTAGGAGCAAATCACAAGGAAATTAATTAGCAATATATCTGTAGACTTCACACCAATCATTTTTATATGAAAAAAGTAGCAGTTATCATATGTTGCTTCTTTATCACAAAAGAGAACTGGCATCAAAAGGCAATCAAGCTTATAGAATCAAACTGGCAGCCTAGCCCTCAGAGCTTTCTGTGGTGCATGAAACTTCTTTGAACAAGGGAAATGTTAGTTTTCAGATCTTAGGTGAAAATAGACCAAAGAATAAATTATCACACTAAAAATTATCTTTCTAAGATTTATTGGCTTTTTGACAGAATAATTGTAACTGATAGACTTTCTGTTTTTCAAAATATTTGATAACATTTAAAGACATCACAAGAAATCATGAAAAAGTACAGACTTTGACTACAGAATAAGTTGCTGTTACCTGTCTATGATGATAAATAGAGAGAGTGACAGACCATTTTGGGCTAAATATGGTATTATTTACTTTAGACAATAGAAAAGATAAAGTGATAAAGTGTTAGGCTTACTAGAGAAAGGTGACTGTAAAGCTTTTCATGAGAGGCTTATTGCTTTACCGTAAAATAGTGTTATTATAACACTCTCGATTTTTAGCAAGATCCTGATAGCTTTCAGTTCCATAATCATCTTTGTTCTGGACTTTAGTCCAGGGTAATTGTACTGCTCCTTTTCAGCCAGAATCAGTTCCTTTAGGGGAGACTGCAGATGACTCCTTTTAACCCTTTGAATTGGTGCCTGTAGTGAATTATATCACTAGCATGCTCTGGACCAAGAAGTTTGGCAATGAAAAATACCCTGTTAAATATTCAACTTGTCATTCACAATTAACTCTCGCCCTCCATTCTGAGCTGTCTTATTCCCCTTAAGAGTTGTAACTGAAATTGGATGAATAGACAAAAGTTTTAGGCTAGCTTCCCAAACCTTTCAATAGACTTCCAGGAAAGAAAATCTATCACTCCTAGAAAAGCAAAAAGGAGAACTGTCCAGTGATCATGCCTGAATGAAGGGTGCTGGGCTCGGCTGAAATTGCATTTGATCTGTTTCTCTGTTGATTTTGTAAACCTTTCCAAGGGTTTCCATAGTAACAAGCGAATTATCCCCTCTCCTCTAAACATCTTTCAGGCATGTTACAGGAATAAAGATAAAGGTTAGGGTGAGAAAAGCTACAGTATCTTTTCTACGACCAGAATGTATCTGAAGAAGTCATGATCAGTCTTTTAAGAAATCAAGTATGTTTCCCCTACTATAGTGATATGAAAAAGTTGGGTCAGATTTTACTTACATCTCTGATGTCTGCGTTTGCTCCTGTACATGGTCATTTTGAAAAAATTCGACTTTCTAAGAAGTAATTGATTTGACCACGGAGACAAAGAGACGGGTTGTGCTCCTGCTTTGCAGTAAGACTGTTGCTCACTGACAGAAGGTAACCAGCAATCACACTGTGAAAGCCAGGGTAATACCATTCTCATAAAATTACAGGGGAGATGCTACAGCCTGCAACTACTCTGTCTAATGTAAATCTTCTAGGGACAATTGTATTTCCGTCACTTCCCCACAACGTAGAGCAGTTAAGTTCTCTTATGAAATCTGTACCATTAAACTGCTGTCCGTGAAGCAATGTTGGATCAAGAATAGATTCATATATTTAGCAAGGATTGCAAAACTGAAAATCTAAAAATATAAAAACCCTTGTTTGGTATTTATAGAAATTAAAAATTGCATTCATATGTCTTTTGACCACTATAGAATACTGAAATTTGTATTTTATTTTGAAACTCTGCTAAATTCTTTTCTTCTGTGAACCTCTCATACACCATACACTTTGTATGTTCAATTATTAAAGCAATTACTACTTTGAGTTTGTCTATTTCCCCCAAACAGTCTGTGCTTCTCAGGCAAAGCAGAAATAGCACGTTTTTACATGTATATCCACAGAACTTTACACAGAAGTTGCACACAATAAGTTCTCGGGCTCAGTGAGTGCCTACTATGGACCAGGCACTCCACTCCCTCTTGCAGGATGCCTCTCCAGAAGCTCTCCCTACCCGCAACCCCTGGGGCCCCAGCTTAGTCCTCTGTTCTCCACTTTGACAGTATTTGGAGCATATTCTTATCTGAGTATGTTTCACACTGTCACTCAAGTGGACAGGGTGGAAGCTCTGCCTTCATTATGGCTTATACTGTCCTGTCTGAGAGCAATGCCTGGCATGCAGCAGAAGCTCAGGAATACCGCCTTTCCTAAACACTCCAATGAGAGCATGGTTTCAAGAACACCTTTGGGTGCTGATTAGGGTGTTTAAAATTCAGTTGTTATTTAAAATACAGAAGGACCCACATGCCAGTGAAGAATTTCTATGTAATAAGCATTCCTTGTTATATATTAAGTTTCACCTTCTAACCAAGAAGCAGAAGTGGAGATATTCAACTGTTCGAAGTTTCCTTTTTTAGTGTGAACAAATCTAGGCTACCTACTAGTAGCTGGAAATATCATCCCTATAACTCTTCTTAATAGAAGCATTATTTCAGTGTAAAGGATATTTTGTACTTAAATAATTACATTTCATAACCACAGATACCAAGAATAATATTCAATAAGTTTTCAGTAATAGTCTGTCCAGCATCCTTGACTTTTGACTAATTAAACTCTTCAGTAAGACTGTATGTCAAAGGCCACTATGGCTATATCTTGCTTTAGGGCATAGTCAACGTCTATATTGCTATACATTCTGCAAATATGTTTTCCTTGTATTTTGTCTTCTAGTGAGCTTAATATATATCAATAAATAAAGCAAGTCTTTTCTGGTCTACATAAAACATACCTCACATCTCATATCCTCTTCGCCTGCTTAATTTTTCTTCGTAGCACTTAATCATCACCTGAAATAGTCTATAGTTACTTGCTTTCCTGTTGTCTTTCTCCTCCTACTAGAACATAAATTTCTAAGGATAAAACTTCATTTTCTTCAGAGATGTACATCCATCCTGGCACAAAGTAGGCTCTTAATAATTATTTGTGGAATGAATGAGTTGTTTTGTGTATGTGTGTCAGGGGGTGGCGGGCACAAGTCTTGCTCTGTCACCCAGAGTGGAGTACAGTTGCGTGATCTAGGCTGTCAACCTCTGCCTTTTGGGTTCAAGTGATTCTCCTGCCTCAGCCTCCCAAGTAGCTGGGATTACAGATGCCTGTCACCACACCTGGATAATTTTTGTAGTTTTAGTGGAGACAAGGTTTCACCATGTCGGCCAGGCTGATCTTGAACACCTGACCTCAGTTGATCCACCCACCTCGGCCTCCCAAAGTGCTGGGATTACAGGTGTGAGCCATTACATCCTGACATGAATGAATTTTAATAAACAAGTTTTGATTATAAAGTCCATACAATCACAAATTCTCTTTCTATAAATTTAGACAAGAGCCAATTCATGTTTATTGACTACAGAAACTTTTTCACCTAATGAAAATACTTGTCATTTCTCATCTTTTAGTCCTAGTGTTAACTTGAATGATTTTCTCATTATATGAGTTCTCAATATATAGATTTCAATGAAATTGTATATATTCACAGATGTGAAGAGGTACTGATGTATTTTAAATTCACAGAAACAAAGTCATATTTAATAAGCAATGTCTCCTTTACAAAAGTTATTTGCTGATTTCTTGGACACTAATGCCATAAGACCAGGAAGGCCTGAAAACTGTTGCAATTCAATAAAATTAAAACATATTTTATGTTTTTCTGATATATGTGGTATATATTTATGATATGAAGAAACATGGTGATAATTAGGCAGTTATGGACTAATTTCATAAGGACTCAAATATGATTGATATTAGCATTATTTGATTATATGCAGTCAAATTTGTAGTTTTTCACTTTTAACATTTTTAATTCTCCATTATCTATAATTAATATCAATCTGAAGAGATTTTAGAAGGCCATGTGACAATTTAATTAACTTCACTCATATGTACAACAAGCCCCCACCCTCCAGCGTCACCCATCATCACACCTATACACATCCATATATAAACAGGTACAAAATAAAACAAACTGCCTGACTTGTATTTGTCAATGTTTGGCCCATCTTTCTCCTCCAAACTTTCTATCAGGGCTGACTTTCTTAGGCTCCGTATGGGGGGTTTCCATCTCATTAATTCTTTCTTATGTTACTTTTCTCACCTCAGTGCATTTAGAGCATCTACTCCTGAACCTCACATCTAGGCCTAGAGAGGCTTGAATCCTGCAGAGCTTGAGGACTCAAAATTGGGGACCTCACATACACCTGGTGAATACAGGCCAACTTCATGAGCACCATGCCACAGTAGGGTGGGCAGGTGAGAGAAAGCCAGGGGCAGTGGCTCAAGAGGAGGAGAGGCCTTGGTGAAAGTGGCACTTGGAAAACCTTCATTCAGAAGAGTAGGAAGGAAAATTATAAATATAAGGGACAGAGAGAACAGTTGAAGAGAGGGGCACGTCCAGACACCCCACTTTTCTATCTTCCTACTATCTTCAAGAATCCTGAATGGGCTAGAGTTGTTTTGTTTTCAAAATCAGTTTTATGCCTATAATATTAGAGGCCAAAAGATGCCTTAATTAACAAACTGTCTTTTCATCTACTTCCTACAATCTGGTTTTCTTTTACTTGAATTGATCTTTATACTTTACACTTAAAATGCAAATCTAGTGAGGGTTGATACATTGGGATGAATGAGTTCTCATTAAAAATCAAATAATTATATCTACGCCTTTCATTTTTTGATGGAAGGAACCAGTAGAAATAAAAGCCTATAACATATATACTTTTAATATAAACATATACTATAAACCGTCCTTTTAACAGTAATAGAATAACAAATACAAGAAGAAGGAGAGAGAGGAAGAAAAGGAAGAAAGAGGGGGGAGGAGTGAGATAGGAGGGAGAGGGAAAGAGGAAGACAGAAAGAATGAATGTGTGAACGAGAGAGAGAGAGAGAGAGAGAGAGACAGAGAGAGAGACAGAGAGAGAGAGAGAGAGATTATGCATCTAGCCATGTGCTAAATATACATCATGTCACATAATCTTCTGTTACTTGGGTATCTCTATCCCAATTTTGAAAATGGGTAAACTTTAGTCAAATGAGGACAAGTACAGGTAATGGTCAGGGACACAGCATGACTTACACAGCTGTGTTGAGAGCATTTTACCAGGAACTAGGCCAATATGATTTAGGGCTGAATTAAGTACCAATGCACCAGGTAGCTTCCAAGGAAACCTTATCTAAAAGGGGCTCTATGGTGTCACTAGTAATGTACTGAAATCAAGGAAATCATGTTTGACAGAACTCGATACTGGGAGTGAATGCTGTATGCTTTAAAAAGACCTAAAATTAAGAGAATGCTCATTCTGTGTAGAAATCTTTTCTAAGTGTTATATGCATTATTTTATTGAACACTGAAAACAGTCCTCTGATGTATGTATTGTTTCATTTTTATTGATTATTAATAATTATTAATATTGTTTCTTAAATAACAAAACATTTATTTATTGTTATTATCATCATTCTTATTTGATGCTTTGGTAAAGGGAGGTTAAGAGGTTAAGTACTTGTACTTGTCTGAATAAAGTGTCACAGAGAGCAAGACATAGTATCCTGACTAAAATCTGGTTAATATTTCTCCAGAGACAGTTCAACATGACATGCCATGTGAAGTGAAGGGATACTTTCAGTAGCTGTGCAGGAAACGGGAGGTGAGACTCCACAAGGGACATGTTTCCATAATAACCAGTCGTGCTAAACTGCCTTCTAGGAGTGGTAAATGCAGTTGACTGCAGGGCTTCTGGCTTCCTGTCATGGAGTTCATGTTTGGAGCCAGAGCTCACTTGGGATAATAGAACAGGCCTTCTCAGTTCTGCAGCAGAGATGAGTACCCTGTCTTACTAGAGTCACCTTACCCCCTCTCTTCCTGATCCCCCAGCCCTCATCCTTTCCTCCAAATAAAACCCTAAATGGATATTTCCAGAATATCAAGTGTATCAAATTATTAGCTCACCCAGAGTATTGACATCTTTATCTGGTTTTCAAGTTAAAATGTGTTAAATTTCATAAAACGTCTGAGAATTTTGTCGAGACACTGTATGTAGAGTGTATAGAAATCTTTAACTTGAACTTTGTGATGCTTCCTTTTCAAAGAATTGCTAGAATAATTAAACATTAAAGCTAAAAAGTTGCAGCAAAGTTCTGTTGCCCAAATTCTTTATTTACAGATGTCTGGTACAGACCAGGCAGCTCCTAAAAGTTTGCTGCACAGATAACTGAAGGAAGATAAGATAAATAGCTCCTGCAACTTGGACCATGTACTCCCAGCAGGGACTTCAATCTGGGCTCTCAAGAGTGATCTGAAGTAATATCTCAACTCACCTTTCTCAGATTTAGATGTAAAGTTACTCACAGTTAACCTTTCTCTTAGATCATTCATACCACCCAGCACCACGATGTATGGGTGGGACCCTTCTCTTACACTCTTTCATCCTTATCATATCAGCTGTCCCTGTGGTAACACTGACTTTACTCCTCTCAGAGATAAATGCTTCCTTCTTTAGAAACACCTCTTTATTCATACAATTTCAATAAATTATTTATATGGATGCTTTCCTTAGTTCTTTCAAGGATAAAAACCAAATAATTTTCAACCCCAGCACAATTGCCAATCCATCTTTTCAACAATTAAATATATATCTATAGCTTTAACATTCATCTATATTAAATTACTTGCTGTCTTGACAATTGCCTAGAGATCTGGACCCATATCCATCCGCCCCATGTCAAGTGCCATCCTATAAGTAGATAATCTAAAAATAATTACTAACTAAAATATTTAATGGTTATCATATTAAAAGCATCTTGTCATTTCATTTAGCACTTCATTTTACTTTATCATGGTTCTTTATTTAACTGAAGGAAATAGAAAACTTCCTTAAGTTTGATCCAAGTTTTCATTTGTGATATTGGCTCAAATTAGGGAAAAATAAAGATTTCCAGAATGATGCTTATTTTTGACAGTTGCTGAAAGTGAAAAAGCAAAGAAATCAATTCTGTATTCTTTAGTTTTGTTCATTAATTTTCATTATGTATCTGGAAAAGACTTTCATTGTTTTTTTAAACTATAATTGGGTTTTATTATTAAGTCTTTATTCATTTCTTTGGACTTTGTCCAGTTTCCTATACATTAATGTCAAATAAATCTTTATAATTATTACATTTCTGAAATGTTTAATACTTACAAGTATTAAACACAGCTAAAATATTTATCCTTTATAACTCAAATTACAATTGATTTTATTTTTACTGCATCTCCTTAGTGGTAAATGTTTTTGAGCATTCTTGCTTTTGTTGCTTCTCTTTCTTTGTATGATTTCCATTAATTTTATCTGAGTTTTTATCTTTTTTTTTTTTTAGCCTAAATTTGATTATTCAGAGTTGGTTTTATCTTCTTGGTTACCTGATTTTCTCATTGATACTTGGATAAATTTGCAGTGTTTGAAGGATAATGAAATTCTATCTTCTTTATTACATCCTTTGGATGGGTTCAAATATTTAATGGTTTTAAAAGAGCTGAAAAATATCTTTAATTTCCTAGCAATTATACTTAAAAGTATGAAGTAAATTATTTATGTCTATAAATAATTTACCTCCCTTCAACATATTTTTAACAAATGTGGCTATATTATACCTTTAAAATGTAAAATAATCCTGAACCTAAAAAGGCACAAAGTCTCTTTTGGGGTGATAACCATATAAAAGGTACTATCATCTGCAACAAGTTACCTCACAGACCACATAGACATGATTATATGGTTTATTGGAGGTGTGCATTGCTATGGTCTAAATTTTTTGTTCCTCTCCAATTAGTACATTGAAACCTAATCCCTCCTGTGGTGTATTTAAAGGTAGGGTCTTTGGGAGGTGATTAGATCTTGGGAGCAGAACCCTCACAAATGGGATTAGTACCTTTATTAAAAAGATCCCAGAGAGATCCCTTGCCTCTTCCATGTGAAGACACAAAGAGAAGTTGCCTTCTATTGACCAGAAAGAAGGCCCTCAGAAGACGCTGAATCCCCCAGCACTTTGATCTTGGATTTTCCAGCCTTCAGAATTCTGAGAAATAAATGTCCATCCTTTACAAGCCACCCAGTCTGTGGCATTTTGTATAGCAGCTGCAGTGGACAGGACAAGCATGACATGGGAGAATTGCTGTACCATGCTCCCTAGAGATAATTTTACTTATGAAGAATACTTTCTCAATAGCTCACAACTTTTTACTTTTTAAATTTATATATATGTGTTATAAAAGAAAAATTTACACTTTAGGTTCTGGGGTATATGTGCAGAACATGCAGGATTGTTGCATAGGTAGACACATGGCAATGTGGTTTGCTGCCTCGATCCCCTGTCACCTATATCTGGCATTTCTCCACATGTTATCCCTCCCCAACCTCCCTACCCCCACTGTCCCTCCCCTATTTCCCCCCAATAGACCTCACTGTGTGATGCTCCCCTCCCTGTGTCCATGTGTTCTCACTGTTCGACACCCACCTATGAGTGAGAACATGTGGTGTTTTATTTTCTGTTCTTGTGTCAGTTTTCTGAGAATGATGGTTTCCAGATTCATGCATGTCCCTACAAAGGAGACAAACTCATCCTTTTTTATGGCTGCATAGTATTTCATAGTGTATATGTGCCACATTTTCCCTGTCCAGTCTATCATCAATAGGCATTTGGGTTGGTTCCAAGTCTTTGCTCTTGTAAACAGTGCTGCAATGAATATATGTGTGCATATGCCTTTAATAATTAAATGATTTATAATCCTCGGGATACATACCCAGTAATGGGATTGGTGGGTCAAATGGAATTTCTAGTTCTTGGTCCTTGAGGAATTGCCACACTGTCTTCCACAATGGTTGAACTAATTTACACTCCTACCAACAGTGTAAAAGTGTTCCTATTTCTCCACATCCTCTCCAGCATCTGCTGTCTCCAGATTTTTTAATGATCGCCATTCTAACTGGTGTGAGATGGTATCTCAATGTAGTTTTGATTTGCATTTCTTTAATTGCCAGTGATGGTGAGCATTTTTTCATATGTTTGTTAACTTTAAGCAATATAAGCTAATGTACACTGTAGGTATATTAACTTAACTTACAGACGTTTCTCACAGAATTTTCTATCTCATAGCTATGATAGGAACAGGAAATAGATAAAAGTCAAGACTAAAATAGCAACAATAACAAAAACAGGACAGAGAGATTTTATGGCCATCAAACCTTGTTTATGAGGAAATGGTTCTGATCCACAGTAGATCAGAATTGAGGATAGTTTAGTCTAATAAGAGATGTCAAATACAATATGGGACATTTGTAAAAATTAAAGGGTTTGAAAGGATGAAGAGATTGGTGGAAAAGGCATAACAAAGAAATGAATGGAAATGTTTTGTGCAATATATGAAATTATCCTAGACATAATTCTGTAATGAGGTATCCATACTAAAGATCCGAATTGATTTAGATCCAAATTATTAACAGAGAGATAATGTTCTGTTCTCTAGAGATAATGTTAACAGAAGTTTTATGGTTTGCTTGGTGGTAAGAAATGATTCAGAGGCAAAGTAACTGTAGATTTTAAGAACTAGAATGGACAGTAGGACTATTTCTTCATATAATTTGTTTATATCACAGTGACACAAGATAGAAAAAGCCTAGGTCTCTGAGAAATCAGACAGAGGAGAGCTGCTGCTGATATAAATAAGAAATTTATTTTTTTTCTGGTAAGTCACTGAGACAAGTTAATTTGTTTCAACTCCAAGTATGCCTTGTTCTGATTAATATGGAAAGTGTGTTGCAGCTCTAAACTAAACTAAAATCTATATAATTGGTCATAGGTTGAAACCAATAAATTTTCACTACCGTTGGTGTAGGTGTATTCCTAATGTCTACTCAGTTGGATTTCAAAATTGTTTTGGACCACTGGCTACTTACTGTGTATTTTATTATTTTACTATATACATAAGATTATTTATTACCATTCTCCTCTTCATTTTCCACCCTTTATGTGGTTTTAAAAGGATTATCTGTAGTTTAGGTTTATAGAACCAGGAGGTTTAATGTATGGTCCTGAGAGAAATTACTGAACATTACCTGGAGACTCTAGACTTTGAGCTGGATTCTGTGATGGGATGAGGTTTAGGAGTATTCTATTTGGACACAAAGCAAAATAATATTCTGCCTTTCTTATAATTAGATTACAATATTTTTGTAGGTAGAACTGATGTAAGGCACTTCTAGAATTAGTCATGGACAATAACCTACGCAATTCTCTATCTCTGTCTTTTTCTTTCATTGCAACCAAGGAGGTCATCTGTTGAGATGAGAACCTGTCAAGATGGAAGGAACCTGGATGTTTGAGTCACTGGGTGGAGAAGTGACTACAGAAATCTACATTGAAATTTGTGTGATAAAGAAACCTTTATTATATCAAGTTACTGATTTTTGGGGGTTATGACACCATAGCTAATCTATCTTAATTCACCCACTAATACATATGTTACAGTAAAATTTAAGAACATTACAGATAAAAAATGTTAAGCCTTCTGGGAAGAATAGCTCTCTTACAAAGAAAAAGAATAATTTAATTGACAGATTTGTAAATCACATTATTTGATGCATGAAGATGATGAAGTAATATGTTTGAAGGATGAGAAAAAAAACCTCTACATCTAGAGATATGTGTCCAATCATGCTGTCATTAAAATTTGTGGATCCAATAAATAGATACTCCAGCTTACAAAGTCTTTAAAATTTTGTAAATTGAATACATATACTGAAACTCTTTCAGAGGAAGTACTCAAATACTAGAAATAACTCCAGAGGGATGCCACAAGAGTTACAGTAAAGATGATTAAAACATTTAGTAAAGTTCATTACATTTTAAAAGACCAAGGATCAAAGAAAATTAAGAAGAAGAGAAGGAGATTTATAACAATCCAGAATTATTAGAAATATCAAAAAAGTAAGCATAGGGACAAAAATACAAGGTAAGGTACTTGTATTATTTTAGGAAAATAATAGATAATTGTAACCTTAAAAATATCAATAAAAGTAATTAAATATTAGTGCCATCAGTTTAAGGCACTTAACCATAATAAGGTAAGAATGTATACATTTAAACCACTGAATATAAATTTGACATATCAATTGAAAATAGAAAATAAGAAAACAAATAAAATGAAAATGTAGTAAATTAAAATATAAAATATGCATAATTCAAAAATTACAATAAATGTAAATGAGTTAAACTTACCAAATGAAAAGCAGAAACAAGATCTAGGAACATGTTTTCCAACAAAAGGCATTCTTAATACAGAAAGACATAGAATGTGTGGGGAAAAGGAAGGCTGAAAACTATCAGGAGATTGTAAACAACAGCATCAAAAAGTGCTTAAATGGCAACCATAATCTAAATGAATTTGAGAGGAATTCCTATGGGATCATAGGATATTTTATGAAAATTTAAAAATAAACCAAAAGCATTAGAAAGCATAACTATTATGAATATATATGCACTACTAATATAAACAAGTATATAAACAGGAGCAAAATGGCAAAAGAAACAGACAACTCAATATTTATAGTTACATAATTTAACACACTTCACTTAGAGTTTGACAGATGAAGAAAAATTACAGAAATCTAAATGAACTCTCCATGTTCAGAATATGCACATTATTCTCAAACATGTGGAGCATTTACAAAAATTGGTCAAGTGCTAGACTACTAATTAAATCTCAATATTATACAGAATATGTTCTATGGCTCACAATACACTCAAAATAGAAATAAGTTATATAAATATAGTCTTAAAATTCTGTAAGTATACAAAATAAGTAGCATATTACTAAATAATTTTGAATTACAAAGAAAGTCTTAATAATTAGGAAATATTTAAAACAATGGGGCCAGATGTGGTGATTTATATCTGTTATCCCAGCACTATGGGAGGCCAAGACGGGCAGATCACTTGAGGTCAGGAGTTTGAGACCAGCCTGGCCAACATGGTGAAACTCCTTCTCTACTAAAAACACAAAAATTAGCCAGTGGTGGTGGTGCATGCCTGTAATCCCAGCTACTCGGGAGACTGTAGCAGGGGAATCACTTGAACTCAAGAGGCAGAGGTTGCAGTGAGCCAGGATCATGCCACTGCACTACAGCCTGGCCAACAGAGTGAGACTCAGTGTTAAAAAACAAACAAACAAAAATGAACAATAAGCAATGAAAATAGCACATATCAAAAATTGTGAGGCACAGCTAAAGCTTACGTAACTGTTTTATAGTATTATAACTTTAAATACATTTATCAGAAAACTAGAAAGATCAACAACAAATAAGCTAGTTTTAAAACTAAAAAGCTTAGCAGTTAGATGTATTTCCTCTAAACTTCAAAACAAGTTATCACAATGACTGTTCATGTGCACTAGATGCCTTGCGTTAAATTATAAGAAAATATACCAAAGGAATTAGAATTTCAGGAGAAGAGGTGAGTGTTATTTATAGATAATGTGGTCAACAGCCTAGAAAAAATAACAAAATGAATAGAAAAAATATACAGCATACAAATGTGGGTGTATACACACACATATGCATATATGTGGCATATAACACGGTTCTCAAACTTATGGTAAGCAAATTTCTAAAAAATAGGATAACAAAGAATCTTCAGTTTAAATTGATCAGATTCACAAAAATTAGAAAGCTGGAATTGCCAGGTGTATTGGGCAATTTGGCATTTAGAAATCCAAGGAACTGCAGGTTTCCATGTAGAACTTAGTAAAATTAGGGCATACAAATGCCCTGTGACCCCAAAATTCCATTCTTGGATAGATATCCTAGAGAAATCCCCATTCACATTCATAATGGGACATAAGAAGCGGATTTGTCACAGCTTTTCATAGCAGCAGGGAGTTACTCAGCACAGGGAAAGGAAATGTAAGGTATAGAAAAGCATGTGACTGCTATAAATAATATGCTACATATGAAATTATGATCAAGAATATGTCTAAGAATATATTGCTGAATGAACAAAGAAACAGAATTATATATATATATATATATATATATATATATATATATATATAATTTAGGCAAATTTAAGTATATAATAAAGCTACTGCCTTGCAAGGACATACAAATAAAAAGATGAATACTGACTACATTAGGCGAGAGGGCACTTAATGGAAGTGGGGAATGGTAATAAAACAATGCCAGGAAGGAAGAAATGGAAGAAATATATTTTTCATACCCCACGCCCCACCTTTTTTTTTCCAATTAGCATGCATACCAACACCGAAGGAAGTTTTGCTTTCCAATCTGTTTGTCTGGGGTTGTGCTATGCTTATTCAAACATTTGTCAAGACTCCATTATGTGCCAGGCATTGGTGATACATTTTCTGCTGTAGAAGATTGCATTAGAAGTGTGTTCTGTGTGGAGCAAGACTTAGTAAGCAAACAAACAAGGAAATATCAAACAGCGTTAATCCTAATGCAAAGAACTACTACCGGAAAAGAGTGATGAGGAGAGGTATTTTACACAGGGTGGTTGGGATAGATCAATTTGAGGAGGAAGCATTTGGTAGGAGAAACTAATGAGAAGGAGCTGGCTGTGCAAAGCTCAGGGGGAAAAGCTTCCCAGGTTAATGGAATAGCTAGAATCAAAGTACCGAGGCTAGTGTTGGGGGAGCCACATGGGAGGAAGGGTAGGGTCTGCAGAGAGGTCAGGGAATGCCTCAAATCTCATAGGTTTTGTAGACCATAGGAAGCAGTAAGGAATCTATTCCAGGAAGCAACAGAACGATAATCATCTTTGAGTCTCCGAAATGCCAGAATGAATAGAAACTGATAAACTGTTCTCCTAAGTCCCTGAGCAGATATGACCCAGTGGATTGGAGAACCAATGCATTATATTCACTCAGTTTCCTAAAACACTGCTGTATTACAGACTCTATTGTTTGCTCCCTTAAGACACTTTCAAGGTATCCCAAGGTCTACAAATTATGACTCAAGTCCAGTAGTCTGAGTTTTGCTGTTGTTGTTTTGTTGCAAATGTTAATATTGGGCAAATCATTATAATTATTCATGTTTCAGTTTCTTCCTCTGTAACTGGATCTGATTTGATCTGTCCTGCCTCTCCTATTATATGGCTGTGTGTTCTCATTTGCAATCACCTTGTTGTCTCTCATTTTCAATCACCGTGTTGTCTCTCATTTGCTAAGTATCCCCTGGTCTTGCTCTGATATTTGGAGTTACAGTCAGAGAAGGGCTGTTGAGGTGTGGGTTAGCTTAGAAGCATCTTCCCACTCCATGTATGTAAACTTATAATTTACATATGAGCTTAGGAAGTGATCTGTGTGCACATTTCTTACAATAAAAATTTAATCGGTCTTAGTTTTTTTCGGATGGCTATGGAAAAAATTAGAGGGTTTTTACCCTTTCTACTTTCTCATTTGATTAGGATAGAAGAAAACTTACTATGCTGTGAGAATTGTTTCCCAAATGAAATGTTCTTTTCTTTTTGTCTTTGATATTTGTTGCTGTCAGATACCTCTTTTCTATGTGCATAAATTGCTTATTTGATTTGACCTGATTCTGAATCTAAGAAATTGATTCAGAAGGGCCACTGTCTTTGGAAATGGTATTGAATGAAAGCATTATGTAACATATATTGAAACTTAAAACTGCAAATGCAGGGGGAGAAATGGCCTTGTATCTACTTCCCTTATTTAGAGACATGAGTCATGAGGCTTTATTCTAATAAAACGTAATGTGTTTGCAGCTGGGGTTGGGGCAAAATCAAGATACATTAGGAGAAATTGACATTAAAAGTGCAATATAACAGACGGATGAAAAAATGAATTTTTATCAAGATGATCCATTAGTGTTCCACAGCCAGGCAGAGGAGAACAATGACCTGGAACAAATCAAGAAGAATGATGCTTGACTTGTGTTTGCTTGTTCTAAAGGGTGACCCATATTCATAATCTTGAATTAGAAATGCATTTGCTTCTGGTTGGTTAGATACATTTTTCAACTATTGTTTCTTCCCTTCCCCTTACTTCCATGGGTTTGGGGAGCTGGGCGATGGAGGTGGTCTTGTGCAAATGATTAAGTTCATCAAATTAGATTAAATGAAAAGAGAGAAAGCAAGCCCAGTAGAGTGGAACCCTGACTAAATGATGAAGTTCTTTGCAAAGAAGGAGAATTAATCTCCAGATTGTAGGGAACTGAACAACTCAATCACCAACTATTAAACTTCAAATAACCTTGGATGACTCTGGCATCAATATGTTAAAGCAGGTCTACTACAGGCCCTGATTTTAACTTCAAATTCTCTTTATTTCCTGTCAGGCTTCCTGTATACTCTTTAATTAGTCTCTGGAATTAGAAAATACTTATTTTTTTAATGGAAAGAAAGAAGGAGAAAAAAATACTATTATCAGAATTCCCTTTAAAAAAAAATACAAACTAGGTAGAATATGCAAGCCAGTGAAGACACTATGCCAACTGATTTGGAAAAGTCTGGAGTTGTACTGAGGTGAAATGCTGGGTTGCTTGCCTCACTGCCAAGGAATAAGTTGTTTGAGATAATTCATTTACTGTGTCTGTTGCTTGTACTTATCACTTCCTTGCCTCTGGCTGATGTTAATAATGATAGTCTGGGAGGCAGAGGGAAAGGGGGAAAGGAAACTTCCCTCTGTTGTCACTTAGACTCATCTTGAATCAGCACAATTGTAGCCCATGGATGTATGCTTGGATTAAAAGACCATCCTATTAATCTTTTTCAAATTCTTTGCATAATTTGGCTGTGAAAAAAAAATAGCAGAGTCATGTGGCTACAAGAAGGAAGGGAATAAGAAATGGCCAGGTATGTTTAGATAAAATTTTAAGCCTGGAAAGGAACTTTAGAGATTATCTGATTCAACCTAGACTGAACTCAAGTGGGCCAGTAGAAAGTGCCAGAAAAGATGTGTTAACTTCCATTCTAACCCATTCTGTTTGCCAGCATTTCAAGGGAGGGTTATTTAACTCTATCCTTTCAGATGAGGAAAGTGAGTCTGAGATACTATAAAGGATTGTCCAAATTTTCTCAATTATTAAGGGTAGGTTGAAATCCATGCATGATGTTATGATACCTTTCCCATAGAGTTGTGGTGACAGCAAAATGAGATAATATTCCTAAAAATATGTATTTCCCACAAAGCTCTAAGTTGCAAGATATAATTTTACCATCAATTTTTTATATTGATAAAAGACCATGAGCTTTGGATTTAGAATAACTAAACTTATTTCAACCACTCTCTGTGAATGTGAATACTACATATAAGTCACTTACATTCTCTAATACTTATTTTTCTTATCTCCAAAACGGAAATAATATGTTTATATGTATGATCTATCTTACAGTGTTAGTAAAGCACATCTGCTGGTCCAGATGGTGGAGATTACTGGATAACTGGAGGAGAAGAGAGAGCAAATGTTGAGTTATGGGAAGAAAAGAACCAGCTGCAGCAGAGGATAGATGTCTCTGTGACAGGGTATATTGTATGACAGTAGTATCAGGATATTATAACAGGAGAGACACCTTGTTTTCCATAATTTGTATCCAAGGTGGAATCAGTACAGGCTATCATGCACATTAGGTGCCAGATCAGTATGCCTTGCCTAAAAATAAATGACAACTCTTACACACCTAAGACAGTTGTATCATTTTAGGTTAGGGCTTGGCCAGACTGAATCCAAGGTGGGGTTAGTGTAAAAACCTGAAACAATGTATACACTCTCAGACTTATGTGATATCGAGATGTTCTAGTTTATTATTATCATGCAGGAAAGAGGAAGAAACACTAAGGTCAGAAACTGGGAGGGAGGGACAGGTATGCAGAAGATCTCTAGCATGCACTTGACTCCTTTACAGGGAGCTGTTTCAAAGGTGATTCCCAGAGTCTGTTAGTTTAGATGCATGTGTTTGAAACTAGACATCTGTAATATCTCTAGGGTAGGTGTTAGAGCAAGCAACTCAGCCTTGCTCATTCTAATGAAAATATTGCTGTTGAAAGAATTATACTTATTATGCTGCAGAGAAGTTAGTAATTGAACTCTGAGACCTCTAAAGAATGCTTATAATCCTCTTATTCAAGAAAGCAGGATTCTTAATATTTGTAACTAATCCCAATTCAGAACACAGAAGAGAATATTAGATTCAGACATGTGAACGAGTAGCTTGAAAATGTTTTAAGCAAAACCTTTAGGAGAACTTCAGGCATGAGACCACCTGGACTTGGATGGGAAAAGGTTTCCAGTTTCATCTCTCTGGTGTATCTAGGAGGCTGGAGAACCACTTTGAAAATACTGAGTTCTAAGCAACTTGAAGCAAGAGCCACACCTCGTTTATCTTTGTGTGCCCCAAAGAACCTATGAGGCACCCAATGAATGCTTCTCATAGAAAGATGTTGCCACAGACTAGGAAATATTTACCTTTTAAATGAAGAGAAATGCAGACAGTTTCTAAATGGAGGATTGAGATTGTAAGAAACAATTATTAAAAGGTTTGCAGTGGCCTTGTCCTCCAAATCTTCTTCTTCTATGAATTAAACTCTCTCTGGATTCCTGTTGTTGAAGAGTTTTAAAAGAATTTTCTTATTGTGTGGCATTTCAGACCTTTTGTTCCTCTCCACATTCCCAGCTCTGTTTGACACAAACGCTAAGCTTCTGAGGAGAGGGAGGATTCGCAGCCTCAGAGCAGATGAAGCATGCACTGCAATTAAAAGCAAACACATTTCCACTTCAGTCACAGCCTGTGGGTGTTTTAAGAAGGAAAAAAAATCTATTAAAAACATAAATGTGAAAATCCTCAGGGTTTTGATCTATGCATTTCATGGAGAGTGAGTTCCTGGCAGAGCTTTGATCTTGAGGGGTTGATAAGGATGCTTTGCTCCTAAATCTTGAGACAGAGGATGTCGTGCTGGGCAGTGAGCAAGAGTGGCTGGGCTCTGGCAGGTGCTGGGGCTGGGAAGCTGAGGAGCAGATGGAGGGAGAATGTGGATGCTCTTGGGGCCCATACGTAATGGCTGGGACCAAGAGCAGAGCAGTACTAGTTTCTGGGAGAAGGTTAGAGGCTACCTTGATTTAGCCTCTAACCAAAGAAGAGAGAACCTCTACTTCAGTTTTTCCTCCTTTCCACAGCCCACGTTTAGCCTCCAACTCTACCTTCATGAGGGCAAAGTTGCTCATCAGATTGCTCAGAACTGGAGATTTATTGGATTTACCATTACTACTGGGCAGGACATTGCTTCTCATTTTGACTTCCTGGGAATATTTATACTGGGCAAGCTCTTAGCTTCTTAGATAAAGTTGATCTGGATACTTCCAGGGTTCTCTGTGCCAATTCCTGGTCCAGGTGGCTGGGGCTGTCTCAGAGGACTCAGTGTTGGTCAAGCAGACCCAACCGTTGTGATGCAGAGATGGTGCTTCTAGGAGTCCCATTTGGTATGCAAGCTGGAGCCTTGTATTGCGAGATGAATTGTATCCCCCAAAATTCATTTGTTGAGGTCTTGACCCTCAGTACCTCAGAATATGACTGTATTTAGAGATAGGGACTTTAAAGAGATAATCAAGCTAAAATGAAGGTCAGAGTTTGCCCTAATTCAACATGACCGGTGTCCATATAAGATGATGAGATTAGGACACAGACACAGAAAAGACCAGGTGAAGACATAAGAAAATGCCTTCCACAGTTGGCACCTTGCTGGCACCTTAATGTTAAACTTCTAGCCTCCAGAAATGTTAAGAAATACATTTCTGTCATTTGAGCCACCCAGTCTGTGCTACTTTGTTATGGCAGCCCTAGCAAACCTTGATTTTGGATTTCCACCTACCGGAGGAACCATGCAGCAAATTTTAATTATTAAATACTTGCCTGTCTCTAAGGAAACATGATATTGGCTTTGCTACTATAGGCTTAAGGACATACCTGCTGTGGCAGAACAACCTGAAAATGGGGAGATCGATGGCACTGGAGCCCCAAAGCTCTACTCCAAACCTTGCCTATTATCAGCTATTGTTAGCCATACAAGGTCATGCAGGAATATTAGTCCAGGCTGGAAACAATACCAGCAAAGGAAGATGTCAAGCCATGCAAGGAAGAGCTTAGCCCTAGGAAAGGGGGAGTTACCTAAGCAACAGGTGGGAAGTAGCCCTCAGGGAAAACAGCAGAGGACAAAGGTACATGCCTTCTCTCCAACAAGGTGCCCATCTTTGGTGTCTAAGCTTTCCTGAACCCTAACCTCATCCCCTTGTTGAGTGATATGCATTGACTGAGTGCTCTTGTAATGAATGCTGTAGCCTATTTCTCACATGGTACTCAGCTTATTATCATAATATCTTTAAATATCTCTCTAATCCACTAGGATGTGGAATAATCATAGGTTGTAATTCTGAATTAATTAATTTGGCTGTATCCTAGCACTTAAATACTGCATTAGCATTTGTCATACTAGACTGATAAATTGAGGAAAGAGGGATGAACTGTGGACAGCCACACAGTAATGGGAAGAGAAATTCAACATTGGTTAGACTCATTTTTGGATCTAGAAGCTTCTTTGGAAGCAGTTAGGATGTGGTACAGAGGTATTAGCTCTGAGGGTTTCTTGTGGGAACATTCCCCTAAGCACTCTCATTCAGTAAGAAAGCTTGTGTTTCTTAATCATCCAAGATTTAAAACAGTGGATGAGCCTAAGGTCTCCATGTCTATACAGAGTAATATGGTGACAAACCTGAATTAAATTTATGACTCAGAAATGGAGAGCTGAGTTATTAAAACATGGTTCTGTCAGCTTTTGAGGTTCAGTTTACTTTATAATGAAATGGGAAGATAATCCTTAATTCACAGAGTGGAGTTAAGAATAAAATGAGCCAATCTATATATAGAAGCTGAATATACAGACAGAGTGGCCAGATCAAATGAAATAAAATCCTGAACTGCAGCATCCAGCCCAGGAATCCAGCCCATATATACAGTAACATACCCAGGAATTAAGCCCACATCTACAGTAACCAGCCCAGCAATGCAGCCCATATCTACAGTTACCAGTCCACAAATCTGATTCATACCTACTGTAACCAGCCTAGGATTCCAACCTATATCTACAGTAACCAGCCCAGGAGTCCAACCCCTATCTACAGTAACCAGCCCAGAAATCCAACCCAGTATCTATAGTAACCAGACCAGGAGTCCAACCCATATCTATAGTAACCAGCCCAGGAGTTCAACCCATATCTACAGTATCAGCCCAGGAATCCAGCCCATATCTACAGAATCCAGCCCAGGTATCCAACCTATATCTACAGTAACCAGCTCAGGAGTCCAGCCCATATCTACAGTAACCAGCCCAGGTATCCAACCCATATATACAGTAACCAGCTCAGGAGTTCAGTTCATATCTACAGTAGCCAGCCAAGGAGTACAACCCATATAACCAGTAACTATCCCAGGAATCCAACCCATATCTGTAGTAATGAGCCCTAGAAGTCGGGCTGCTGTAAGTGACACTTCTAGGAAACCAGATCACTAGCAATATTGGCAATCTAGGAAGTCAAACAACAACTTCTCTAACAATGAATTCCAAATGGCCTGGGCTTAATTAATAAATGACAGCTTTAATAATTTATATCCAAATTTCCAAGTTTTTACCAACAGGAGAAAGCCAAATATGTACCCCCCCAACCACTCGTACAGGTTACCCTGCTCCTAGTTAGTCCCACTGTGGTTTCCCCTGGCCAACTGCTGCTAATCCATGCAGTTCTTTCAATATTGCTGTTGAAATATTGAAACACCTGAAGCCTTCTCTTCTTTCCACTATAAAGCTTTCCAATGCCTCTGTTTGCCTTTGAATCTCTGCCAAAATGCAAGTGACAGTGGTTGACTCTCTTGCTGCCAGAAACTGAATAAATAGCATTTGTCTGCTCTTATTTGGATGGTCTTTCTTTAGTTCCATAGTGTAAAAATACTTATAATAGTGCTATTGCATGGTAGGTACTTGCATTATAAGAATGTGTTTGTCATTTCTTTTGGTCACTGATATGGTTTGGCTCTGTGTCCCCACCCAAATTTCATGTCAAATTGTAATCCCCACATGTTGAAGGAGGGTTCTGGTGGGAGGTGATTGGATCATGGGGGCAGTTTCTATTGGCTTAGCACCATCCTCATAGTGTTGTCTTGTGATGGAATTCTCACAAGATCTGGTTGTTTAAAAATATGGTGCTTCATTCATCCTTGCACTCTCTCACTCCTACCACTATGGTAAGACGTGCTTGCTTCCCCTTTGCTTTCCACCATGATTTTAAGATTCCTGATGCCTCCCCAGCCATGTGGAACTGTGAGTCAATTAAGCCTCTTTTCTTTGTAAATGACCTAGTCTCAGATAGTTCTTTTAGCAGTGTAAAAACAGACTAATAGAGCCACCATTTTACCTTCTTCATTTAAACAGTTACTCAGCTTTGTCTGTTTTCACATCTTTAGTTTTGAGAAGGTCACAGAGATTTTATTTACCTCTGGGTCCTTATTGAGAGGATACTAGATGCAGGAAGAGTGGGCACAGACTAGACTTGGAGCAATTCTTCTTGGAGTCTCTGAAACCTACGAGCAGACTGGTTTAGAGAGCTGTGCCTGCTAATGGACCACATGGCTATTGGAAAATAATTTACTTTTCTATTAGAGAGATTAAAATGATATTCATAAATTCTGCAGTAAGAGCTAATCTAAAACTAAGCCTTTCTGTTATAATCAACTTTATATTTGACTTATAAGGAAACAGAATAAATTATAATCCGATAACATCCCTTCTTTGCAATGTTAGTTGCCCCCAATGTTTTCTTCAGGTCTAATTCAGCCCAGGCATTGGAAAAGATAATTGTTTTTATGTTAAAATTGTGGGCCGGGCACGGTGGCTCATGCCTGTATTCGTAGCACTTTGGGAGGCTGAGATGAGTGGATCACCTGAGGTCAGGAGTTCAAGACCAGCTTGGCCATCATGGTGAAACCCCATCTTTAAAAAATAAAATAAAATAAAAGTAAAAAAAATTGTGAAGTATTATTTAAAAGAAAATGGTGACATCGCTGTCTTTTAAATTTTTTTCTCTGCATAATGCAAAATTTCCTTGGAAGTTAAAGAAGTGTTTGTATTTGTGAAGCTTTCCTGGAAAGTCCACTGGAATGGAATAGTGATAGATTTTCTATTTATTCTCTAAGAGTTGTTGAAGAATTACAAAATTTCTTATTGCATTATTCTGAACATTGTTTATCAAAATTTTTTTTAAAAAATTAATGGCAGTGCTAATGAGAGTAATAAAACCCGTATACTTAATAAATGAACCCCCCCTTCCATTCAGATATAAATGTAGCAACTGCTGGTAGCAGTTTGTTCTTTTCAAAGCCACAAAGGATTATGGTGAGGATTGTGTTTTAAGAGCCTCCACTACAAGGTGGATATGTCCTTAGGGCATAGCTAGAATGACAGCATTATATTTTCCTCTCTTTTCCCCTCACCTCAGCTCCCTTTGCATTCTCTCCTTTCCTCTCATTTCATTTTGTTTTTTTTTTTTTTTTTTTGGAAAAAATTCAGTGAGTGGGGAAGATTGGAGTAATATTTTATGCCTCTGCAGGCCATGATGCTTCCTAATGATGCTGCATTACAAATTTGAGAGAGGAAAGAAACTAAAATAATGTTTATTTGACTCTATCAAACAAAAAATGGTTGTTGCTAAAGGAGCTTTACCTTGCATTTCTTAATACAAGTCTAATAATCAAACCCCATCAACTCCATGAGATCACAGGGATATGAGCATTGGAAATAACAGAGCTCAGATAACTCACCATTCAGAAGCAAGTGAAAACTCAAAGGGGGTCCAGACTCAAGCAGAACCCGTGTGAAAGTCAGCTGGCCAAGGGCTCAATGATAACCTAACCATGCAGCCCCTGGCAATGAGCAGACGTTGCTGCCTTGGAGAGCCTTAGTTAACAACTTAGTAGCTAATCAGCTAACAACTTATTATGTTTACAACGCAAAATATTCCCCCTTGGACACTGCTTCAAATGGTAGGAGATAACTCTTCATCCCTTCTGGTCCCAGCTTGTTTGTTTCATCCCTCCCCTCAAACTCTACCCCATCCAAAATTAGAAACTAGAACCTAGGTCATCTTCACTCCACCTTGTTTTGATGAGCGATTGTTTTTAATTATCTCAGATACCAGTTACTGTGTCATAAAACTGAGAGGAGGGCTCTCTCTTGGGGGGCTCACTAAAACAAGTGTGAATTAATAACACATTTGTCAACAGTGAGGATGACAAAATATGGGTAACTAAATTATGCACGACATCAAAGTTTTTATCTCACACTCAGCACTCAGATTTTGCTAGCTTTTACATTTGTTCAGACATAGCTGGAGTATAAGCCCAGAAAAAGGTGTGGGTGAAAATAAATTGGAATCTCTACACACCCTAATAATTCCAAACAAAAAATGAGCTGTTTAGTAAATGGAAATGACCTGTTAGTACGCCTCTTTGTCCTAGCTTGAGAGCTGTTTCAGTTATGAATTCTGTCTTATTATCACAGTCTTCCCATTGACCAGCCTAGAGCCTAACGCATACCAAGTTTTTATGAAATATTTGTCTATTTGAAATGAAGCCATAACTCACTTTATTTAGATCATTTTATGATATAAATGATTGATTAAATGTTCTATTTCTACAGCATTCTCAAATATATGAGATTATAAAGACATACTTCCGATAGCTCAAATGTGTATATTTATAAATGTGACTTATATAAATGTGGAGATTTTGACTGTCTGCATGAACTCTGAGTGATAAGGATCATTTCTAACCTTCCCAAGAGCTTAAAGCACATGAGAGAAGCTAGGTTAAGCTCAGGAATGAATGCACATTTAGACATGAGTGAAATCGGTTCATCGAGGACAGAGGCAGAATTTACATTGGTGATAGATTTGTAAATACTGTTAAAAGGGAAGTCTCAGCTCTTTTTTGGTAAGTACTCAGGAGTCTTAAGTTGGATCCTCTGAGAAGTAGGCCCTGAGATGGAGTTAGGAGTGCAAAAGACTTTTGCTGTGCAAGAAGGGGAGGAAGGAAAGTTGGGCAGGAAAAGCTGTCAGGTTGACACAGACCTGGCAAAGCTTCTACCAGCCCAAAGGAGAACTCAGTAGCTTGCTTGTCAGAGGAACCCTGCATTTGATGTACATGGACAGGCCTTATTACCACTGTCCTGCTCAGTTATTAGCTTATTAGCTAACAACTTAGTAGCTAATCAGCTAACACTGTATTAGCTAACCCCAACAAGAGTGTGACCTCCACAAAGGAGGCTGTTGAAGAGCTAATAGCTGGGAGTATCTGGGCATCATGTTCATTCTTGAAAAGGGACCTGGTGGGCCCTCTTCTGTGTCTGCCAGAGTCCACCCTTTGCATCCTTCAGACACACTTCTTGCTCCATGTATGGAGACCAACACTTCAAGGACTCTGGTGGTCCTCTCCTTCTGAGGGTAAACCTCTCCTTCCAAAGTTAGTGGGATGAATTGCAGACCCTTGTGCTGCAAATGTTTGTGAGTCCACGACTGGTATCCATCATCTATCTCTCTTTTTCACTATCACTCTAAATTTCTCTCGCACTCAGTATTTACCTCTTCTGTTCTGTGGCTTATCTGTGTCTGACTCAAACCCTGATTTCTAAGTGCAGATCTCAGATCTGGAAAACCATTTCCTACTTGGGATCCCAAGTAGATCATTCAAGATGGACAATTGTCCCTCTTTGACCGTACTGTGTAGCAGCAGCCCTATCTCCTCCGGCTGATCAGTCACTTGCCTGTAACAAGATGGTGATAAGTTTTTGTCTGACGACCCACGGCACAAGGAACACAAAGTGTGCCAGTGACAGCTGTAGCTTGGAGTTCATTAGGATTCTTACACTTCTTCGGGGAAGAGGACCCCTAATCTTGAGGATCCCAAAGATGTAAGTCAAGAAAGCATAGATTCTCCCAGTGGATCATTGGGATGATCATAAGTTGGACTACTCCTGCTTTCACCCCTTGTTTATTCTGTAACTATATATTTTTCCTATGGGGACACAGAGCCACATGAAAAGTCTCAGATTCAATGTGTGCACTAAAAACAGGGGAGTGCCCTTCTGTCCTCACAGGGTGTTGTCTCCGAGCTGACTCATCGACTGTGCCTTTAGCACACTATTCCAGCACTCTATCAGGCCATCAACTTCCAGATAATACAACTAGCAGATCCCATGGTCCTGGACTCTCTCCCATGCCTTTTTCTCTGTAAAAAGATAAAGTTAATTTTCTGGCTAGATGCCACATGTGTGGGATTCTGTGTCTGTGAATCAGGCATTCTGTGAGCCCAAGAATATTGATATGGGCTAAGTCTCTGCAGGCAGAAAAATTCTACACCTTGAACAGGTATCTGTTCCTGTAGGACAAACTACTGGTCCTTTTCAAATGGAAAGCCTACATAGTCATTGAATGACTGCCACATATTCACTTCAAAGAATAGTGCTGTTCCAGGGACTCACTCTTGGTCTCTGCTGTTGTCAAGTCAGTCATAGGTAGCAGTAGCTAAATCAGTTTTGAAATGTGGAAGGGAGTTCTTGTTTCTGGATTCATGCCTAGCCTCTATCTCTGCTACTCTGCCTTCTTGGTTTGTGTGGTCATGTCATCATGCCAGTACTGAGATGGCCACTGTCAAAGGCTGCTAATGATGATACATCATTTTGTCTACTTGGTCACTCAGGGATTTTTCTATGATGGATACATTCCCATTTGTCATTCACAGACCTCTATTTCATAATTTATGGTACCCAACCCTCTAACTGTTTTCATATTTGGTCCCTGGCAAGGTAACCAAGTCATTTTCTGACTCTGGGAAATTCTTCTTGCACACAAAGTAGATAACCAGTTTTGGTCTATAAGCTCCACTGAATGGGAAGAACTTCCTTCACTATTGTTTCCCAAAGACATTCCTGAGTGAAGATGTAATGCTGCCATGATCCATTTTAGGCCTGCCTCTGTATTCTGGGACAACCCATCTGTAAACCAAGCTCAGTAAATTTTCATCTGTCTTCAGCTGCTCCTACAAGACTTCTTCCCTCTCCCTTATATGGCTTTGGATGTGTGAAAGGGGAGGGGTGCCAAGGCCAAGATGATGAGTTGCATGGGTGTCTGGGCTACTTGCACATACAGCTTGATTATGCTCTCTTTATCACTTATGCTTTGTTCCGGATGTGCCATTTTTATCTTATGATGAACTGCTGCTGAGCCCTCCAAACCCCATGACTTTGCGTGGCCAATAAATCATAACGCATGTTCACTTCAAGATTTATAGTTACTTTGGGCCTCATGGTGAAGAGTTTCTTTTCTATCAACACCCAGCAGCACACTAGGAACTATTTATAAAAATTGTGTGCAATCCTCTCCTATGGGTGGTATGACTTACATGGGAACTCAGGGGGCTTTATTGTGATTTTCTCACTGAGGCTTGCTATAAACATCACATTGCACATCTTCCACCACTGGATCTCCACCAGGCTGTATGGCCCAATTGGCAGTGCTGCTTGCATGGTGGCTTGAACCTGATGAAGCATGCTTTCTTGATCTATGCTCTGCTCTAAGATGGCATTCTTCCATAGCATCCAGTGTATAGGTTACAGTGGTGTCCTAGGTGTGGAAGGTGTCTTCTCTGAACCAAAGAGGCCTACCAGATATCGTATTTCAAATGGTTTCTGATCTTTTTTCTTGTAAGAAATAGAAAAAAAAAGTCCCAAATCACTGGCAATACACCATAGACCTGAAGCTAAATTAAACCGCTCTACCACTTCCTGCTGTTGTAATTAGAGCTACTCCCTGGTTAAGTTTGCCATAGTCTATAGTTATTCTTAGTGATTCATCTCATTTCTGCAGGTGTCAGACTGTTGAATGCAATGGAGATAAAAAAGAGATCACCAGCTGTATCCCTTAGATCTTTAAAAAGTTGACTCATTTCTGCCATTCTGAGATGTATGCAATTCATTCACCATCTTTGCTAGGGTAGAAGACAGTTTCTGAAGCTTATACTCAGCTTTCCTCACAATGATAGCTTTTACTCTACAGTGCAAGGACATAAGTATATCAGTCACAGTTATTCATGTGGGGACTAGAATAATGGTCTCCAGCTAGGTTCACAAATGCAGCACACCCAGTGTAAACTGAACTTTGTTAAATATTTCATTTATTTTGGCTGAGTGTGGTGGCTTATGCCTGTAATCCCAGCACTTCGGCGGGATTACACGAGGTGGATGGATCACAAGGTCAGGAGTTTGGGACCAGTCAGGCCAACATGGTGAAGTCCCGTCTCTATTAAAAAAATACAAAAATTAGCCAGGAATGGTGGTGTATGCCTGTAATCCCAGCTACTTGGGAGGCTGAGGCAGGAGAATCACTTGAACCCAGGGGGCAGAGGTTGCAGTGAGCTGAGACTGTACCATTGCACTCTAGCCTGGGCAACAGAGCAAGACACCATCTCAAAAAAAAAAATTTTGTTTATTTTCTGAATTATGTATGTTTGTACTAACAGCTGGGCTGGGATTATGCTTTGGATCTCTGGTCTCAATGTCAACTCAGTCCTTGAGACATCTCCGTGTTTCTATTTCCCTATTATATTACCACTTGAATAAAAGGCCATAAGTTCCTTAGGGGAAGGACCTGGTGAAATTTTTCCAGTACACACTTGTAATTTTGCAGGTTCCTTTCTCCTGGGGATTAGCCCTTCCTTTCAGTCAATTGGTTCTGTGTCTGGAAACTGATTAAGGACTGGAAATTAAGTAAGGGATCATGACATTTTATTAAGACACCTCCTTCAGCCTCCTAATCATCCATTCTTGCTCTTCCATGGTTACATATATTAAGCATTGCTCTTGTAGGCTGACCACAGATTTTGCCCTTAGGAACATTATTTTATTTACTATCTCCATAACTCTCTATGGGTTCTGGGACATTCCAGCCTTATTGGTTTTTATAAGTATGACCCCTGGCTTCTGGCTATTAAGTGATGCTACCTGACCTCTATTTTGGGCCCCATCACCCCATCATTATCAGCAACTTTTAGGACCTATCTCAGAATATAATCCTCTGGAAGATGTTCCATTCCCCTACAATATATCTATTTTAATATATCCACTTCCTGAGAGTTTTGAATCCTTTCCTCTGGAAATTCAGGCATTTCAAACTCACTCAGTTTGAGTTATTGCTTTTTCTAGGCTTCTAAGAGCTACCCCAAAAGTAATTTGGTGTCATCTCCTGGGGTTCTTACCAGAATGTTGAGAACGTGCTCCAGTCGCATAAACTCAATCTCATTCTGTCCTATTTTCCACTGCCTTAATCAAGCATCCTTGAAATACAGTTTCATATGTGTTTCCCCAGCCTTTGCTGGTTCATGGCTGAGCTTTGCAGCAACTATTGGATATAGTTCTTTTTCTTCCTTATCTGGTCCTACTTACGGACTCGATGTCCAGAAGAGGATGTGGAGCAGCTACTGAAAGGGGAATTTCTTATTTTGTTGGGGAGAGACCTCTGTATGTCTTACTTCTAGAGCAGAGTGCTAGCTTTAAAGAGGGACGATTGGGTACTTATGTAGACTCAGACAGTTCAGAGAGGTCTGAAGAGTCAAAGTATTTGGGGACATCTACCCTGATGTCCTTATCACATGTGCCAGTGTTCCCAGCTAAGGCCTTGATTTTGCATATCAGACCTTCCCAGGCAGAGCATCCAGTACTCATTGACAATGAGCCACTTTGAGTATTCAGAACTGGGCTTGCTCTTTAGGCTTTTCTTCGTATCTATTTAATGAGATGAGGACTTCTTGATAAGCTACCAAAGAGATGTCTCTGACTCACATACTTAGTTTTCAATTTTTGTTAATTGCCCTTAGCTTTTAATTATTTGTCTATATGGTAGCAATGCAACCTAGTAACATTCATTGATTTTATTTTTCTTATATCCATCATTTCCCAAATATATGTTATATACCTGAATGTTTGTACAGACCAATGCATCCACCTCTATTGGCAAGCCCCTCCAGCTCACTGTGAAATATTTAGTAATGGGTCACCGCCTTGTACCCTTACACCACCTACCACATGGGACGGAGACCATTTATCAGCTGGGAAGTAAGTGGTTAGGGACAAAAACTCATTCCATCACCTACTTTCTCAGACCTCTCCTGGTCCAACTATTGCAATATGGGTTCTTTGAGAAGCAAGCACCAAAATAAATGGGGTTTGGAGTACAAAAGATTTATTTGGACGTAACATCTACAATAGCAAAGGGGAAGAAACAGGATTGGACAAGGGAAGACATATCACAGGCGAGGACTATGTCAGCCCAAGAGGGAGTTCCAGACTAACGATGTAAAGATGCAAAGGAGTCCCATATTTGCAGAAATGGTGAGATGCTTATAACATCATGACTTTTCTCAGTTACCACCTGAGGACAATTCTGGGAAAAGCTAAGCGAGAACTTGGTTCATAAGTGAAGGCAAACTTTATAGGAGATGAGGCAGTGAGCCTCCTCTGGATTAGTGAGTCTGAGCAGTGCATTCTTGAGTTGGCCTCAACTCTAATCTTTTTTAGAAAATGTGATGAACTTGCAATAAGTGAGGCACTTTCAATAGTGCATAATATGTAGCATAGGTTCTATAAAATCACTCTATTTTTTTTCAGGAAATTGTTTGGCTAAATATCAAGACTGATTTCCAAGGTAGTAAAAAAATATAACAAAATCAATACAATGTTTCCACTTACTCAATTTAATAATAACTTTAATATTAGGTACTATATGTTGAATGCATGTTATAAGCCATCATACTTACTCTCACATTGGTGGTACGAGTATGGAAGAGACTAAGAGCAAGATTATTAGGGTTAGAAAGACTTAACACCAAGTTTTAAATCTTCCCTGTATTTACAGTTTGATGTTGGGCAACTTACTTACCTCCTCTGAGCTTCATTTTCCTTACTGTTTATGGAATGTCCCTTTTCTATATCCAGGAATAGGCTCACATCTCAGCCGGGACTGGGAAGCTAGAGACTTGGACCCTATTCTCAACTTTGACACTCATTTGCTTTGTGATCTTGGGGAAAAAAAACACTTAATCTTCTAGCACTTATGCTAACCTCATCAATTTCTTAAGGTTTGTTTTAGGTTTCGGATTTTATGATTTTGTTTGATAGGCAATTCTTTCCCTTAGAATAAGAGATTTCATCATTAAAATTGTGTTTAGGTTGACAGAATAAAATTGATCCTCAAATTATATCTAAAATATGTCAGGAGTACCTCTCTGATCCAGATGGATTTGGAAATATCATTTCCTAACTGATGACCAGGAAGTTTGCTTTTTCATACAAATAAATTCCTCCTACTTTCCAGGAAACAGACTATTGGTGCTCTGATTTTAGTAAGACAAGGTCAAATTATATAGTCACTTGTAAGGTTGAAGTTGTCAGCCAGAAGATGAACTTTACCCTAAAATCAAGGAGACTCTAATTCAGAATCATGTTGTGTCTGACTTCTTTATCTTGGTGGGCTTGCTAGATTCCCTGCAGATGTTTCTCATTTCAGTTTCCAGAAACATTGCGGGTGATTGATTTGCTGAAATGCATGACCACCCTCTTACTTTTCTTCTGATGAATGATTTATTCATGATTTATTACCATTCATTATGCACAGGAGACAGAGTTGTTTTACGCTTATGTTACTTTTGTTTTTATTTGCTGTTAGTGAGTACACAGTAGACAGTTAGAAAACAGATCTCAATGGTAATAAATGTGTGGTTTGTGCCAAGTCAAAGACACAGTTTTTCATCCATGATGGTGAAAATTGTTGGTCTCTTCATGAGCCTTTTTATAAGTACAGTGACATAGAGGTTGAATCTGAGAATTCCAGGATGCATAAGCAACACTTTAATTTTTAGCTATGACTTTACAATAGCAATGTTAATTTAGGGTTCATTTTGTGCCAGGCCTGCTTCTAAGCACTTAACTTATATTAGCTCATTTAATGCGCATGCCAACTTTATGAGTTGGGTACTATGATTATCCTCATTTTATAGACAAGAAAGCTGAGACATAGAACTTAAGCAATTATCCTAAAGTTACACAGAAGAATAAAGATTCAACAAGATCTTCTGACTCCAAAAGCCAGGTCTTAAACATTGCTCTAAATTGCATACAATACCAGAGTGGAAGTATCTTAGAATCATGAATGCCAAGTACTTCCCTTCATTGACCTTATCCTTTTTTCTTGACAGGCATTCCCTGATTCTCTCAGCTACTCTAAGTCCTAGGCCATGATTTAGTCTGTGATTGTGTGCAAAGTTGTCAACACACACGTGTGTATGTGTGTGTGCGCACACATGCACGTACACTACACTTGTCAGTTGCTATAATGAGTATGCAGAGAGCATATACTCTCTGTATACTCTTGGCTGTAACTTGTCTTTGCTATAACTAGTAGAGCTGTATTTGTTTTATAGTACCGCATAATAAATTACCCCAAACTTAGCAGCTTAAAACAACGTATATATATTATCTCAGTTTCTGGGGGTCAGGAGTCCAGGCATGGTTGAACTGGGCCTGCCCAACGGTCTCATCAGCCTGCAATCAAGATGTCAGTGCAGTCCCCATTTCCATTTGGAAGCTTGACTGGGGAAGCATCTACTTCCAAGCTCACTGAGTTTGTTGGCGAGTTAATTTCACTGAGGCTGTCTGATTAAAGGCTCCAGATTCTTCCTGGATGTTGGCAGGAGATCACCTTCAGCTCCTATGAGCTGCCCACAGTTCCCATCTGTGGGAGTCATAGGCAGATTGATTATCAGGAGAAAAGGTATATAAATTTATTTAGTGCATATACATGGGAGGCTTCAGAATGAAGACCCAACTTCCCAACGAATTACAGAAACATGTGTATACCATCTTGAGGCCACAGTAAAGAATTCAGACTCAGAGCATGGCCAGAAACAGATTAACTAGGTAAACCAGGTTTAGTGGCAAGACAGGTTAAGAGAGAGAGGGAAGGGAAGAAGCTTGCCTTGCAAAGGTGGCCTTGTTATGTTGATGAAACCTCTCTCAGAATAGATGATAAACGTTTCTTTTCAGACTTTAAAAAGTGTCAGACTCTCAATCTCTCTCAGATTGAGAAAGGGGAGGGGGCATGGCTTTGCAAGGACACTTCTGTTTGCTAGCCAAGTGGTAGCTATTTCAAAATATTCCAAAGAAATATATTTTTTGGGAAAAGATTTATTTTCAGATGGAGTTTCACTCTTGTTGCCCAGTCTGGAGTGCAATGGCATGATCTCAGCTCACTGCAACCTCTGCCTTTCAGATTCAAGTGATTCTCCTGCCTCAGCCTCCTGAGTAGCTGGAATTACAGGCATGCACCACCAAGCCCAGCTAATTTTTTGTGTTTTTAATAGAGCTGGGGTTTTTTCCATGTTGGTCAAGCTGCTCTCCATCTCCTAACCTCAGGTGATCCGACCGCCTCGGCTTCCCAAAGTGTTGGGATTACAGGCCTGAGCCACTGTGCCCAGCAGAAAATATTTTAATTTCCTTAACTGCCATATGACCCTCTCCAGAGGCAGTTAACTAAATGGCCATTTGCTTCTTCAAGGCCATGTTGTTTGTTTGTTTGTTTGTTTGTTAGTTTATTTAACTTTTAAGTTCAGTGTTACAAGTACAGGTTTGTTATATAGGTAAACTTGTGTCACTGGGGTTTGTTATACAGATTATTTTATCACCCAGGTATTAAGCCTAATACCCATTATTTTTTTTCCTGATCCTCTTCCTCCTCTCACACCCTCCATCCTTTGAAAAGCCCTAGCATGTGTTGATCCTTTTTATTTGTCTGTGTTTTCTAATCATTTAGCTCCCACTTATGAGAACATGCAGAATTGGGTTTTCTGTTTCTATGTTAGTTTGCTAAGGATACTGCCCTCTAGCTTCCTCCAAGTTTCTGCAAAGGACATCATCTTGTTCTTTTTTATGGGTACATAGTATTCCATGGTATATATGTACCATATTTTCTTTATCCAGTCTATTATTGACTGGCATTTAGGTTTATCCCATGTCTTTACTACTGTGGATACTGCCACAATGAACCTTCATGTGCATGTGTCTTTATAACAGAATGATTTATATTCTTTTGGGTATATAGTCAGTAATATGATTGCTGGGAAGAATGCTATTTCTGTCTTTAGGTATTTGAAGAATTGCCACACTGTCTTCCACAATGGCTGGACTAATTTACACTCCCACCAACAGCGTGTAAGTGTTCTCTTTTCTCCACAACTTTGCCAGTGTCTGTTATTTTTTGGCTTTTAGTCATAGCTATTCTGACTGGTGTGAGATGGTATCTCATTGTGGTTTTGATTTGCATTTCTCTAATCATCAGTAATATCAAGAATTTTTTCATATGATTTTTGGCCACATATATGTGTCCTTATGAGAAGAATCTGTTCATGTCCTTTGCTCACTTTTTAATGGGATTATTTTTCCTTGTACATTTGTTTAAATTCCTCATAGATGCTAAATATTAGACCTTTGTTAGATGCATATTTGTAAAAATTTTCTCCCCCATTTTGTAGGTTGTCTGTTTACCCTTCGACAGTTTCTTTTGCTGTGCAGAAGCTCTTCAGTTTAATTAGATCCCATTTGTCATTATTTGCTTTTGTTGTAATTGCTTTTAGCATCTTTGTCATAATGTCTTTGCCTGTGCCTATGTCCTGAGTGGTATTAGTCTGTCTTCTGGGGTTTTTATAGTTTTGCGCTTTACATTTAAGTCTTTAATCCATCTTGAGTTAATTTTTGTGTATGGTGTATGGAGGGGGTCCAGTTTTAATCTTCTGCATATGGCCAGCCAGTTATCCCAATACCATTTATTGAATAGGAAATCCTTTCTCCATTGCTTATTTTTGTCAGGTTTGTCAAAGACCAGATAGTTGTAGATGTGCAGTCTTATTTGTGGGTTCCCTTTTCTGTTTCATCGGTCTATGTGTCTGTTTTGTGGTAGTACCATGCTGTTTTGGTTACTGTAGCCCTGTAGTTTGAAGTCAGGTAGCATGATGCCTCCAGCTTTGTTCTTTTTCCTTAGGATTGCCTTCGCTCTTCAGCTCTTTTTTGGTTTTCCATCTGAATTTAAAAAAGGTTTTTTTCTAGTTCTGTGAACAATATCAATGGTATTTTAATAGGAATAACATTGAATCTGTAAATCACTTTGCACAGTATAGCCATTGTAACAATACTGATTCTTCCTATCCATGAGCATGGAATGTTTTTTCACTTGTTTGTATCATCTCTGATTTATCTGAGCAGTGGTTTGTAGTTTTTCTTGTAGAGATCTTTTGCCTCCCTGGTTAGCTGTATTCCTACATATTTTATTCTTTTTGTGGCAATTGTGAATTTGAGTTTGTGCATGATTTTTCTCTTGGCTTGGCTTTTGTTGGTGTCTAGGAATGCTAGTGATTTTTGAATATTGATATTATATCTTGAGACTTTGCTGAAGTTGTTTATCAGCTTAAGAAGCCTTTGGGCAGAGATCTATGGGTTTTTCTAGATATAAGATCATGTCATTTGAAAACAGGGATAGTTTGACTTTCTGCCTTCTTATATGGATGCACTTTATTTCTTTCTTTTGCCTGATTTTGTTGAATAGGAGTGGAGAGAGAAGGCATATTTATGATGTGCCAGTTTTCAAGGGGAGTGCTTCCAGCTTTTGCCCATTTACTCTGATGTTGGCTGTGGCTTTGTCATAGACAGCTCTTATTATTTTGAGGTATGTTCCTTCAATACCTAGTTTACTGAGAGTTTTAACATGAAGAGATGTTGAATTTTATCAAAGGCCTTTTCTGCATCTATTGAGATAATCATGAGGTTTCCGTCTTCTGTTTTGTTCATTTGATGAATCACATTTATTGATTTGTACCTATTAAACCAATCTTGAATTAAACTTCATCCCAGGCATGAAGATTACTTGATTGTGGTGGATAAGCTTTCTCATAGGCTGTTGGATTCAGTTTGCCAGTACTGTGTTGAGTATTTTTGCATTGATGTACATCAAGTATATTGGTCAAGACCTGAAAAAAAAACCTGCATCAAATTAAATTTAATAGAGTTTAATTGAGCAAAGAATGATTTGTGAATCAGGCAGCCTCTTGAGCCAGAGTAGGCACAGAGAGACATCAATGCAGCCACATGGTAGAAGGATATTTACATACAGGAAAAAAAGTGATGTAGAAAAAATGAAAGTGAGGTGCAGAAACAGCTGAATTGGTTATAGCTCTGTGTTTAACACATTTGAAAGTGTTTTGAACAGTTGACTTCTTTTGATTGGCCAAAACTTGGTGATTGGCACCAGAGTAGTTATACTCTGTTTACATCTCCCTTTAGGTTATAGTTTACTGTGTACAAAGAAACATGTAGGCTGAACTTAAAATATGTAAGGAGGCAGCTTTAGGCTAAACTTTGTTTAGCAGCTGTTAGAGGAAGCTTTGTAACTCCAGTCTGCTGAGGCAGTCTTATTTGTGCTTAAATTTAACCACAGAAATGACAACCATTATTTTTGCTGTAGTCCACTAATGATAAGTAATTATAGATTCCACTCACATCCAAGGGGAGAGGACATACAAGGGCATGACTTGTTGGAGGTCACCTTCAAGTGCGTCTGTTATACGTGGTTTTCACTGAGCAGCCAGTGCTTTCCCTATTGGCTCGTCTACATATGAATCCAAATGATATTCAGGTTGTTATTTGGTGAATGATAATAAAATCTCAGAAATGAGAGACAGATGATGCCAGTCATGAGTACCTAATCGCCAACTGCTTTATCCAGATGTTTTTCTTTCCAGACAAGACATCTCTGTCTAACTCTTACTTTGTGTCATTGGATTAAAATCCTAATTCTGCTAATGAGGAGATTTGTGATATTAGCCTAGTGACTTAAGTTTTTTAAGCTTCTACCTGCTATAAAATGGGACTCACCCACCTCACTGAATTATCGAGTGATTATGATAAATGCCCAGCACGTGATAGGTACTTTATCAGCGTCGATTCTCCCTCCCATCTATTTCCTGCTTTTGTGCTAAATATCATTTCTCTGTTGGCTCATTTGTAATTCAAAAAAAGTTTTTTTTTCACTTTGTGAAGCTCAAATTTTAAAGGGATAATCTCATTCCAGTCACGTTCCTCCAAATCTCTATTTGAGACTTCCTAAATCTCCTGGGAAACTTGTCTGTTAATATCTGGTTACTTTTAGAGACAGCCTCATCTATTGCAGTTTTCCTAATTTAATCCTCAGAGGATGACCTGAACATTTGGAAGGGTGACATAACCATTGCCCCTTTGTGCAGGGTAAGTTAGTTTGTTTCCTGTGTGCCTCTGTGCACAACGCACTTTGCAAATATTTGCTCTTGTCCTCACTCTTCACACATTCATGAAAAGGCATACTTACACAAAGGTACTTGCTCTCTGTTTCTTCATCTTGACAGGCTTTAATGGTTCTATGCACATGTCTTCTGCACTAAGCAACTCCTCTCACTTAATATTTAGGTGCACAACACCTACTGAATTACTCTGAGACCAGTCCAGATAGTTGGGGTATATGAAAGTCAGGGGAAATTCTCTGCATTTTCTTTTTCTTAGGCAATGACTTATATCTGAGTATGATACAATTTCAGAGGATCTGAGGTTAACACATAATAGTGTGTGAAGTACTTTGAGTTCATTCCTGATTAATTTTTATTAGGACAGACCTAAGCAAGAGGCCTGTGCAGATTCTGGAAGCAGGCTTAGGGCCATCTGGGAATGAAATTTTAGGTTCCTAGAATCCAGAATGCGGTCTAGAAGGGAGTGTGCAGACAGGACGTCCCCATTCCCAGAAACGTAACACTGATTTCTCACTTCGTTAAGGTCATGTACTTGCAATGTTTACCTTCCTGACATTTTCTCCTCTTGAGAGGTTTACAGCTGATCCAAGGCAAAGGCCCAAACCCGCTAAGTAAGGGTGTGGACATTGTGGACACCAGCCCACAGTCTGTGTGGACATTTTTCTTCCCCTCTTGGGTCGGGCATCATACTTCTTATGCTTGGAACTTTTCACTGTAACCTTCTGACCCCAATTCAGTGATTGTTCAGCTGTTCTATTCCCTGTTCCCGCATTAAATAGATATACTCCAGAAGCTGGTGTAATTTTCACAGAGTTTGAAACACCATGAAATAACATTCATTCTCCTTGATAATTGTTCCAGGAGCTACACTTTCCAACTTAGAAAGAATTCATTCTTTGTAGCACTCTGAGTCCTAATTTGTCTATTTAAAACAAAAAGTTTGTATTTCTAAATCATCTTATATATTCTCTGCTGCCTCCCCTAAGCATTTCCTGAATTGTGAAACCATTTTCTCTTCCGAAATCTGTTTTTTTTTTCTCTCTCAGTAGTGATTAAAATAAACTCTTTCCATGGTACACTCATCATGTCATGTCCTTCTTAATGGTTAGGAATGACCACATAATCTATGTCTAGTATGTTCATTTTATGTTCTATTAGGTAAGTCAAATTTGTAATAATGAACCTCAAATGGTTATATATACCTCATATATTCATCAATTCCCAATTCAGTAGGGCCTTTCTTTGCTAAGACCTCATGCTTTTTCCTACCTCTGAACTCTTAGACATGCTTGTTCTTCCTTCTAAACATCCTCTTTCTGACCTCACCCTTTCTCCTTCCCTTTTGTAAGTCCTTACATTATTGGTCCCAGTCTAGATTCTATTCTATAGATCACTTCCTCTACCAGCCCCAGGAGTGAATCCAATACTCTTCCCACCCCTACCATGTATTTCTGTACTTAGTGCAATAGAAGGACTGATATTCCTGATCTGTGAGTTTTTGGCCTCTTGCCTTGTTTCTACAGAGCGTAAACTCCCTGAAGGCAGAACCTGAAGCTTATTCACTGTGGTGCCTCCCAGCTCTCCAGGGAGTTTTACTGAGTGATTGAATGTATCCCTATCATATATATGAGAACACTGCGAATGAGAACATTTAAGTGAGCTTCCCATCAGCACATTATTGCTATCCATGTTCATTTATTTATTGCCGTATAATAATCACAAAATTTAGTGGTTTAAAGCAATCTTTTTTTTTTTTTGCTCACAATTATGTGGGTCAAGCTATTGGTAAGGATTAGCCTTAGCAACTTGTCTCTGGTCCACATAGCACCAGCTAGGAGAGTTAAGGCTGGAGGATTCACTTCCACGTGACATGTTTACTTCTTTCCTGGTGCCTTGGTGGTCCTTATTGCCTCCCCTCTCCCTTCACATATCATTTCTCCTCCAAGTTTTCTCCATGTTACTTAGGCTTATCTACATGGTAGTATCTCTTCTTCTATTGCTGCTGGCTTTCAAGAGCACCAGATGAGTTAAAGGCTGTGCTTAGAACTTTCCCAGTGTCTCTTCTGCTATATTTTGTTAATCAAAGCCATTATAGAGACCATTCTCACCTGAGACGTTGGAGAATGAACTGCAACTTCTGATAGAAATGAGACAAAGTTATATTACAGAAAAATATTTGAAATGGGAAGTACCATTGCTTACAATTTGAAAATTATAATCTCCCATAATCATGTGGGAACAGATAAGTATATGAAAACAACAATTCATTTCTTCAATACATTTTCTTCACACATCTACTCTAATGCATACCTTACACAAATGACCAAGTTGCACCATCTGCTTATGAGATGCTGACTTTTTAGCAGAAGAAACAAGAAAAGTGATTTATTAGTTTGTGCTGTGTAGCAAAGTACTTCAAAACTTGATGGCTTAAAAACAATTGTTCCTATGGCTCATATTTCTGTGCATTGGAGGTTAAGGCTGGGCTTTGCTGGTATGTTCTTCTGGTTTCAACTATACTCACCTATGAGTCAGTGGCCAGCTTTCATAAGGTAGGTGGTTTTGCTGATCCTGGCTAGGCTCTCTCCTTTGTTTTGATATTGACTACCAGAAGATAAGTCTAGAATAACCTTGGTTGGGGAATCTGATCTGTCCTCCATGTGATCTCTCATTCACTAGCAAGACAGCCTTAGCTTGTTTTAATAGCAGATATGGAAGTCTAAGAGAATAAGAGAAGTTGTGCATGTCTGCTGAGGCATAGGCTTGGAATTCGGAAAAAGTTACTTCTGCTGCATTCTATTGGGCAAAGCAAGGTATAAGTCCAGCCTAGATTTCAGAGGTTGGGAAATAGACTTTATGTTTTGATGGAGAAGGTACAAAGTCTTGCTGCAAAGTACAGAGATATCAAAGGACAATTATCTGTGGCCACTAATGCAATCCATCTATCAAAGGTGCCAAGCAAGCAATGTCATTATAGTGTGGTAAATGTGGCGGGCTACAAGTATAGAGGAAGAATACTTTATGAACATGGGACAGAGAGGAAGGGGAGTGGGGAGTCAAAGAAAGCTTCACTTAGGTATGGATCCTGAGGATGGATAGATTTTTGAGCCTGCCTGGAGAACAGAAGGGAATGGTTGTTCTTTTACTGAAGTAGTCCTGCTTTGAAGTCTACTAAGTATTTAAAGGTCTTTATGTTGTTCTTGGCAGGGTGTCAGAGGATAATCAAGCAAACTTCATGTCACTCTGATAGTCCAGCTAAGAAATCTAGGGCCAGAACAGATCCTGGAGATAAATTTTATTAGTCTTCCTACTGTGCAGATGTGAAGACTTTCCCAGAGATAGGTCTGCCTGAGTTTATTAGTTTGTTCGTGCTGTCATAACGAAAGTACCACAGACTGAACGGCTTAGAAAACAGAAGTGTATTTCTTCAAAGTTGTAGAGATTAGAAGTTCGAAATCAAGGTGTCGGCATAGTTGGTTTCTTCAGAGGCCCCTCTCCTTGGCTTGCAGATGGCTACCTTTTCCCTGTGTCTTCACATGCCTCCCTGCTTATGTGTGTCTATGTCCTAATATCCTTTTCTCACAAGGTCAAGAGTCATGTTTGATCAAGGTCCATACTAACGGACTATTTTAAGTTAATTACCTCTTTAAATACCCTGTCTTCAAATGCAGTCACATTTCAAGGTACTGGCCATGAAGGGCTTCAACAAACCAATGGGGGATCAGGGCACAAGTTAACCTGTAACCCCATGGTCACATCGTGTCAGCGCTGAGCCCGGAAGCTCATGCTTTTCTCTGTGAAATACATGCCATCTCAGGTTTTAGCTAAAAGTGCTTCCATTTGGCTTCCCAGGTGACTGTTGTTCCCAATACAGATGCTGGTATCTAGTCTCATCCCTTGCCTTGTATTCTGCGCGTCTCCTTCCTTGGGGATGCCTCCAATAGTCAGCAAGAAGTTAGAGGAAACCCGACAGAGCCCTAGGGGAAAAGGACGGCTGGTGCACAAACAGACTTGTGAGTCTCTAGCACATGTGAGGGATATTATCTTTAAATTGGTTGGAGAAAATTAATATTGCTCACTTGCTATGCTCACCCTTGTTGTCTGCTCTGAGAATCAGCAGGGCTGGAGCCACTGTTGATAATACTTTTTAATTAAAAGGAAAATAACTTCTTGTGATTAATCTGCTTCTTTGGGGACTTGATCCGGAATCTCATACATCTAAAATAAAGGCAACTGCTCATTCACCTGCAGACTCCCTCCCTCTCAGCTAGCTGAGAAGTCGGGTGGAAGAGGAAGCCAGATGGAACAACACGAACCCTGGTTGGGGCAGACCTAAGCCAGTAAATAAAATGCCAGATTCAGAGAAAACCTCAGTGAAATCCCAGCTGGAGCAGAATTCCTGGCAAGGACATTTTCTCCCACAGTGCTCGAGAGAGCAAGTGTTGGGACCAGAGAGCCTTGGCTGTGAGTCTTGGGTCTGCCATTTGTCTGAGGCTCCTGGAGAATACCTGAGACTCTGTTTTTTCCATCTGTAAAATGGGGCTAGATGAACATTTACTTCAAAAGGAGTATTTGTGTAAAAGAGATTCTGATTCTGAGCTCTGGAGCCACACTGCCTGGTTTTTAATGTGGAAAACTTTATTTTCTTGACCTCAAGCTGGTTGTTTAATTGTTCTGTCCTTCTGTTTCCCTCTTCTGAGAAATAGGGATGATAAAAGGGCCTGTCTTGTAGGCTGCAGTGAGGACTAAAAAAGCTTAAACATGTCAAGTGTTGGGGCATGGCACAGTAAACACCAAATAAATGTTTGCTCTCACAAGCCCATGCTTAGCACACATACACACAATGGTTTATCTGATTGTTATAAGTAAAAGGGATTTTAATGGGGAAATTATGCAGCTTTTGTGTTTAGAGATTGAAAAGTGAATCCTCAGAGAGAGGGTCGGGCTTACCCAAAGCACATTGAGCAAGTTATGGGCAAAACTGGGCCCAGGATGCATGTTTGAACCCAGGGCCAGAATTATGCAGTGTTGATGTGTTTTCCTGGTTCCAATCTTCCAAAATGTAGAAACAAGTCCACTTTTTGCAGGACAGTTAGCCCCAAGCAGCACTGCAGACGTCCAAGAGTCACGACGCACCAGCATCTCTCCATGCCAGGCATTGGGCAGCCCTCCACATGCATTGACTTATTTTATTTTTCCAACAGCCCCCAATACAGCCTTGTTTACAGATGGGGATGCTGAGGCTCCGGGGGTTACATTATGGACTAAATGCACACTCTACAACAATTAAACTGCCATCTCAGATGAGATTTAGTCTAACTCCAAAATGCTATGATTCTAGGCTGCTTCTTGGAGAAAGAGGGTCCTGTTGCCTATATTACCTACGCTTTTCTTTTTGCCTCCCCTCCTTTGAGCTTTCTGTGGCTAATATGACCTCATCTTCACATATCCCTTTTCCAAACTTGCTTAGGGAAGAGTTGGAAACTTATTCTTACTAAGGTGTTAATGACTGATGCACATTTTAATTGCCATTCCTTCCCCTTTTCCACCAGTCCTCCTACACGTTAATTTAACTAAGGTCATTTTCCACTGAACATGTGCCCAAAGGGACCTTTGAAAAGCTTCCTTCTAATGGGCCCAGGTGCATTCAATTCATGTTAGTGGTTGTTTCATTTGTATCATAGGTTGGAAAATACAATGTAAACTGGGCCAATTATTATCACTCTTCTGGCAGCTATGTGAGGTGGGCTAGGCAGGATCAGGGTCCCATTTTACAAATGAAAAAACTGAAACCCTGGGAGGTGAATTTAGCATCTTATTTGTCAGACATTCAATTGAGTTAATGAAATCCTGGGTATTCCTTCTCACTCTGGTGCTGTTTTCCTGCAATGTTGGGGCAATTGAGAGCTCCTTTGCTTATCAATTTTAGGTTTCTGGCAGGAAGAAAGATGGGATTGGGCTAGACCACGTTCAAAATGCTCATAATTGGTTTCTGGTTTATTTCTGACTTTCATGAAACAGAAATTCCATCAATCATATCAAAGGCCCCGAGCAACCCTCCAGACAAGTGTTGGAATCCATTGCCCAGAGACTGACAATGAACTGGACTTTTAGCCCATAGAAGCCACTGTGTCTGATCATCCTGATTAATGTCAGACACTAGGCTGGGGACAGCAGTGTCATTCAAAGGAAACTTCTCTCCTTTTTTTCTCCTTACACAGAGCTATGGAATTTGTAGCTGATAGAACACTTACAGAATATCTAAGCAGATACTCATTGTATGGATAAGGAAACAAAGGCACAGAAAGGCTAAGCCATTTCCCAAATATGGTACATGAATTATGTCTAAGCTATAAGAAAAATCAGTGTGTAGATGACAAAGGTAGATGCCCACATCGAAAGAAGATGAAATGGCCTTCCTAACAGCTCCTCCTCAGTGAAATGAATAATTTCAGGAAGGAAAAGGTCTTTAACACAGTGGCTGAAAACTGTGTGTCACGTTTTCTGTAGAGGAGCCTCATACATCTGGGCTGGGACAGTGTGGTACACGTGTGCGTATGCTGGGGAAGAGGGCAAAATTGAAATAGATGATCTTGTTCAATTTTATCTTCTTATTTGAATAATGCCTTATTATTAGCAAAGCAGATCAATACAACTTTATGCTAAAGTCAGTATTAACGTTTCCATATTATATATAGAGAAACAAAGGCATAGAGAACTTAAGTAACCTTTCCATGTCATACACTGGTCATTGGTGACATTTGGAGTGGCACTGTGGTTGCCTCACTTTCAGTCCTGTTTCCTGTCCTCTATGGCCCCCCCTTCTCACCTATTCTACTTTGTTTGATTCTTGGAAACTATTTTGGTCTTACACAGACACTATAGTCTATGTTCAGCTGCACTTTTTCTTCACAGTGTCTGTTATTTCCTTTGTGTTTGATCTTTGGGGTTGGACTCATTGGTTTACGATTTTAAGTGTTTTGTGTCATTGCACAAATTACTTGACATCTCTGGGTCACTGTTTTCTTATCTCTAAAATGTGGAGGACCAAAGAAGGTATATAAAGTACCAGGAATGATACTAGACCCTCAAGCAGCTCTCATGAAGTGTTAATTCACTTCTATCCTTCATTGTTTATCTTTGTGCCCCTTTCCAAGCTGTGCTCAGGAAGCCCCTGTAAGACACAGTCATTGTTTGAGGGCTGCAATACAGGATAAGAGAAAAAAGAGTTAGAGAATGTAGCGAACAAATATTTGGTACTTTAGTGGACATTGGTGTGGCATCGAGAGATAGTGAACTAGGGTTGTTGCTTATAACTTGCTCATTCGTTCACTTATTTATAAATCCATATTGTGGAGCACCCAGTAAAGTGCCTGTGTTAGGTACTAGATCAGACATAAAGAAAGGAAAGTCATGGCTTAGTTCCTCAAAACTTGCCTGGCTTTGTGGTGATTGGCCTTGAGTAAGTTACTTCTATTTATGGGGACTCAATTTCTTCAACTATACATTATAAATAACAGCTTTCTTGGCTAACTGCTAGTTTACTTGCTTTTAACTTTTGGTGACTGAATCTTGTACCAGATATCAGATCTAAATGGCCCTCCTAGAGACAAGGGAAGGCATTTCTTAGAGGAGGAGATGACATCGTCACCCACACTCAGATGTGATTTTCTCAGGCAGACTCACTAGAGCTAGCTCTCCTCTGCCTGAAGATGTACCCAACTTTGATCTGAAAAGATTTTTTTTTACTTCCTGCATTCTTATGATCGATATTCCTAAAAATCTAATGCATTGTTCAAGTTCCAACCAAAGCTGCTCATTTCTCCAAGGAGTAGCCAAAAACCTTCTTAAATCATGAAAAATCAGATCATGTTAAGTTCTTGTTTAAATTCTCCAAAAACAACAATTTTTTGAACAAAGTCCAAAATACTTTCTTAGTTTGGGATATTCCCAAAGCTGACTCTGAAATGAGGACTTGAATTCAAATAGCATATTGGGATACAAATGAGACAGGGAAGAAAGCAAGCCAGGAAAGGGGCTGGGCCTGTAATCCCAGCACTTTGGAAGGCTGAGGCAGGTGGATCATGAGGTCAGGAGATCAAGACCATCCTGGCCAACATGGTGAAACCACATCTCTGCTAAAATATAAAAAATTAGCCAGGCATGGTGGTGCGTACCTGTAGTCCCAGCTACTAGGGAGGCTGAGGCAGGAGAATCGCCTGAAGCTGGGAGGCGGAGGTTACAGTGAACTGAGATTGTGCCACTGCACTTCTGCCTGGCAACAGAACTGGACTCTGTCAAAACACAACAACAACGAAGAAACGAAAGCCAGGAAAGGTTATCCTGATGAATAGCTTATCATTGTGGGGAACTGGGACTTCACCACTCTCCGGCACTCTGAGGGCCCTCACAGAACATGCTAAGAATTGTTCCATCAAGGGATGGTGAATCTGGGCACTTACCACCCATGTCCTTTCTTCATTGATGGAGGGTTGGTCTAGGGAAGGTTAAACCTCTGGCACATGAAACCTGACCTGACTCTGGATTCAACATCTCTCCATAGTGTGGAAGAAAACCGCCAGGCAGCCAATGGAGAGAAGGCAGGCTTTTAGGATGAGATTCTATAAGCATGGATGATGAGTCCCCCTATAGCTGCAGGTGAACACAGAGTTGGGGCAAAGGTTTATGAGCTGGGATAGCCACAGTGTCCTCACAGCCTCCAAGGACCTCCACTCAGACCTCGACTCCTTCCACCCACTAGTCTGCTCTGGGAACTGGCTCTTATAATAATGTCAAACAAACTTCTATGTTTAGATCTGTATTCATTTTTGGTAGGCTACCTTAACAAAATACCACAAATTACACGGTGTAAACGACTGCAGCTTATCCTTTCCTAGTTCTGGAGGCCAGAAGATACAGATCAAGATGTCAGCAAGATTGGTTTCCTCTGAGGCCTCTGTCCTTGGCATGCAGATATGTCTCCTCTCCATATGTCTTTATATGTTATTCCTTCTGTGTGTGACTATGTCCTAATTTCCTCTTCTTACAAGGACACCAGTAATCTTGGATTAGGGCCTGACTTACTGACCTCATTTAACTTAATCACCTGTTTAAAGGCCCTGTTTCCTCCTACAGTCACATTCTAAGGTACTTGGGTTTAGCACTTCAACATATAAAGTTTTAGAAAAAAAAAAAACCCTCAGCCATAACAGGGCTTTTGTGGTTTCTGATTCTTTTTCCTGGAACATTTATTCTTCAGATATTTATATGCTTTGCCTTTTATTCTGATCTCTGCTCAAATATTCCTCTTTGACGAGAATTGGTTGAATATCATTGTTAAACTAGCAACTCTGTTTTTTCTCTTCCTTTCCCTCTCTTTCTCTCGCTTCATTTTTTCTTGATTTTTAAAACATCACTGACCTCATAGATATGCGCATGCATACACACATGCGTTGTTTTATTTTTTATCTCCCTCACTCTAAGTTAAGCTCCCCAGGGGTGAGGAGGTTTTTCATCTTGTTCACTGAAATATTCTATGGGCCTTCAGCAATGCTTGGTCCATGCACTGGGAAGACAACATGTGTTTTGTAATAACTCACTGACTGAATGAGTACATGACTGAATGAAATGTACTATTCTCTACAGCACTGTCCTCAACTTTCCTTCTCTGCATTTCCCATTGCACTTATCTTACTATTCTGGAATTGAGGTCTAGAACGTCTTGTTTTTGCCTCAGATCCCTAGGAACTGGTGGCTTGCTAGGCGCTCAACAGACATCCAGGAAATGTGTATGCATATAATTGTTAATATTCCAACAATACTGCTTATTATACCATGCTGTTATTTTCATAAGAGCTCACATGAGAAATCACTTTCAGAATTTAACAGCAGAATTAAAAATGTGATTCTGTCCCACGAGGAATGTGTCTGATTCTATTTTTCCTATAAGGAAAATCATGTTAGATTTTCTTTTGTGTCCTGACTGCAAGGAATTGCAGTTATGTTATTAACACTTATGATTCAAATGTCTCCTTTCTCCATCTTTCCATAGTCTGAAGGTTATTTTTCTATGTTTAGAATGTATTTAGAATTTTCTCTGTTTTATAAGTCACCCTCAATATATTTGAAAAAGAGGTAATAATAAGTAAAATGTATAAATTAAAAAGTGGGACTCTCTCAGCATAGCCAACATGGAGTAGCAATGGCAACAAAGATGAAGAGAGGTGAGTGAAAAAGATCTGGAGAGTTTTATGGAAGAGATAGGGCAGGCCTGCTGGGTAACTCTTCCTTTCCCTCTCTTTCTCTTGCTTCATTTTTCTTGATTTTTAAAATATCACTGACTTCATAGATATGCACATGCATACACACACCTGTTAATTGTTTCATTTTTTTAATCTTCCTCACTCTAAGTTAAGGTCTCCTAAGGATAAGGACGTTTTCCATGTGCTATGGTATTCAGGGTAGGGAGGGGACGCTAGGAGGCTTGCAGGGAATTACAGGTGAGTTATGGAGAGGGACAGGTGGACAGTGGGAAGATTTCCATTCATCAGATTACTTAGAATTTATACTGTAAAGCACATTTGGAAATCAAACGCAAATTAAAACCACTTATCCTGCTCAGAAATCAGAACCTTTTGAAAAACAGAATTGCGTTGCAGGCTTCCCAGGATTTTGCTGTTGATTTTATTGCTTAATTTTGCACATTTCTCCTTGGAGTCATAGAATTTTACTGCCAGATGGGAGTCTATCCCAGAGACTCTGTACCTGAATTTCAGGGGTAGATATGGGATTGATGAATGGACTTCGGGAAATCTGTTTCTCAGTGATATTGTAAGAAAAAGATGCATTTTTCTTGAGTCTATGGGTTTTTCTTCAGAATCTCAAAAGGGCATGTAATATAGCACCTTTCCCCATTTCCTCTACCAAGAGGTTGAATAGAGCTTATCTTATTTAGAAGTGAGGAAGATGAAGCCCTACCCAAAAAGTGACTTTCCCAAGGGCATACTCCAAGTTGATGTCACACCTGGGATCTGGAGCCAGACCTATTTCCTGGTTCTAAGACTGCAGTTGCTGCTATTAAAGTGTGAGGCTGCATGTAGCTTAGAGAGCTAGTACCCTCAATGGAGGGGAGATTTTGCCATGCTATGTGCACACAGACACCCAAGATGCATAGGCTTTTTCCCGAGCCTCCAGGCAGCCCAGAAGACCTCTGCTATTTAGAATCTTTTATAGAGATACCTTTGCTACAGGTATTTCAGGACTTTGTTCTTCTTCTTCTTCTTTTTTTTTTTTTAGACAAGCAACCCTCATTTGCACATGGTGCTTATGAAGCAAAATTATTTCTCTGCTTTCAAAACCCTTATTTACTGAATAAGGAAGTGGGCTTCCCAAGGAGGCCATGTTTCCATTCCAGAATCTCAGTGCCCAGAACAACTGAGTTGCACTGGCTTAAAGAGATAGGCCCCTTGCTTTTATAGTTGTATTTGGGATGCATTCACCAGAGGCACATTTTAACAGCATATTTCTATCTAAAAGCTGGACTTTACTTCTTTTTCACAAGAAGTTGGAGAGCCAGGACCCTGTCTACATTTTGTTGGCCAATTTCTATTTTGCTTTTCAGGTCACGCTATACTCAGGATAAGGAAATAGGAGTGACATCTAGGCAAAAAGTAGGCTGAGACATAGGGCTTCTCTAGGATAGCAAGCGTCAGTGGAGGCAAAATGCAAGCAGAAAGAGCCGTGTGTCAAACCAGACAAAACAAGCCACGGGGAAAGGATTTCCTATTCAGTAAATGGTGCTGGGGTAACTTTCTATCCATATGCAGAAAATTCAAACTGAATCCCTTCCTCATACCGTGTAAAAAAAATTAACTCAACATGAATTAAATACTTAAATGTAAAATATGAAACTATAAAAACCCTGGAAGACAACCTAGGCAATACCATTCAGGACATAGGCACAAGAAAAGATTTCATGGAAAAGATGCCAAAAGCAATTACAACAAAAGGAAAAACTGACAAATGGGGTCTAATTAAAGTAAAGAGCTTCTGAACAGCAAAGAAAATGGTCAACAGAGTAAAGAGACAACCGACAGAAAGGGAGATTTTTGCTAACAGGCATCTGACAAAGGTATAGTATCCAGCATCTATAAGAAACTGAAACAAATTTACAAGAAAAAAACAAACAACCCCATTAAAAAGTGGGCAAGTATAGAATCAACCTAAATGTCTATCAAAGATAGACTAGATAAAGAAAATGTGGCACATATACACCATGAAATACTATGCAGTCATAAAATAGAACAAAAGAACAAGATTATGTCTTTTGCAAGGATATGGATAGAGCTGGAAGCTATTTTCCTTAGCAAACCAACACAGAAACAGAAAACCAGATACCACATGTTGTCACTTTTAGGTAGGAGCTGAATGATGAGAACACACGTGCACATAGAGGGGAGCATGCATTGGGGTCTATTGGAGGGTGAGGGGTGGGAGGAGGGAGAAGATCAGGAAGAATCGCTGATGGATGCTAGGCTTGGTGCCTGTGTAATGAAGTAGTCTGCGTAGCAAGCCCCTGGACACACGTTTACTTATGCAACAAATTGGATGAGGTTCCACTTTCTTTACAGGACACTGCTAAGAGCAAAGATTTTAACAGTGAGTAATGTAGCTTCTATTCTGCAGAAACTCATAGTCATGGGGAAGATGAGCACACAGTAGAGAAATATGCTGCAATGTAGTGATTGAATTATAGAGACTTGAATAGTGGCTAGAGAGGTAGTAGCAGGAAATAGGCTGCTAGAGAGGGGACCTAACCAGGAAAGACTTCTTTCAGAAACAATGCCAAACAGTATAAAGGATAAGAAGAAGACAGGCAAAAGCATCACAGGCTGGGGCTAGGGGTAAGGTAAGTACAGATATGGAGGTGAAGAACCAACATGTGGGAGCAATGACTGTGAGAAGCCCCACGCTGTGGGACGGCAGGAATGTGAGATAGAGGATGGGGTAGTTGAGGTCTTGGTGAGGAGATACTATTCCTTGCCTCCTCCAGTAACATGAAGAAGTGAACACTATTAAGCTTGGGAATTACATGGAGAGATTCTGGTTTCAAAGAAATTATTCCAATGGCCCGAGTGGAGGATGGATTTGAAGGGAAGACACCACAAAGAGAGAAAGAGAGATCAGTTAGGAAGCCACTGGGAACTGAAGGTCCTAACAAGAGCAGAGGTCACAGTGATGGAGAAGAAAGGAACAGTTGTCATACATTATTGTAATAGTATCAGTTTATCTCAAGATGAAGGATAAGGAAGAATGAGAGGACCTGATCTCTGCTCCTAGATATACGAAGAGGGAGCTAAGGGGTAGCAGATACATGACTCTGAAGTGATTGAGGAAAAAAGAAAAATTAAACCCTAAGATTGTTTGTGTAAGTTGCTTAAAAGCATCCAAAAAGCTGTTCTCTAGAGGTCCTGCTGCTGAGACAGCTAGATGAACTGCTAGTCCCTGGAAGACCTTTTATTTTATTTTTTTCAAAATAGCATTACCACAGAAACACCATTTCCAAAAAGACTCTTCAACTGCAGGACCCTCTGGAAGGTTGAGTCAGCAGGTTCTTCCCAGGAGGCTTAAAGGCAGCCGGAGTGGAGAGGCAACTCGGGGCTGTGAGTGCTGGTGCAGAAGGCCAGGGGTGGAGGGATGGAACCCACTCTGGGGAATGCCCACTGGCTGAGCTACTATGCTTTCATATTAACAAGTAGGGGCTTTTTCATCAGGATCCTGGACATAAAGCTAGGCTGTAATATATAGTTTGACTATAACCTCAATTCTTTCCTTGTTAGGTACAAGTATGTTATGGGTTGAATTGTGTCTTCTCAAAATTTATATGCAGAAGCCTCTCTCAGCTCATTTAGTGTTGCAATGACAGAATACCTGAGACTGGCTAATTTATTTAAAAAGGAGGTTTCTTTAGCTCTGCAGGCTGGGAAGCTCAGGGCACAGCACTAGCTTCTGGAAAGAGCTTTCAGCCTCTATCATATCGTAATGGAGAAAGTCAGAGGGAAAGTGGACACGTGTAAACGAACTAAACTTGAGGGGCATTCTGGCTTTATAACTATCCCCCTCTCACAGAAAGTAAGCCATTCCTGTGAGAACAAATCCAGTCTCGCCAGAACTAACCCAGTCTCACCAGAGTGAAAACTCACTTAGTACCATAAGAATGAGAATTGCACCAAGACATTCATGAGGGCTCCACCCCTGTGAATCAAACATCTCCCACCAGGCCCCACCTCCCAACATTGCCCATCGGGGATCAAGTTTGAATATGAGTTTTGGTGAAGAGAAACAAACCATATCCAAACCATAGCAAGGCCCTACCCCCTGGCACCTCAGAATGTGACTGTATTTGAAGATAGAACCTTTAAAGAGGTGATTAAGCATAAATGAAGCCATGAGAGTGCATCCTTAATCTGGCTGGTGTCCTTATAAAAAGAGACTATTAGGACATAGACATGTGCAGAGGGAACACCGTGGGAAGACACAATGAGAAGATAGCCACTGACAGGCCAAAGAAAGAGGTCTCAGAAGAAACCAAATCTGCTGTCTCCTTGGCTTTGGACTTCTAGTCCCTAGAACTATGAAAAAACAAGTTCCTGTTGTGTATGCCATCTGGTCTGTGGAATTTTGTTATGGAAGCCCCAGCAAGCTAATACAAGATACAAACACAAATTTCAAAAGGTGGTTACAGTAACTACAGATAAGCATGTAGAACACCAAGCAGTGACTGCCACATGCTAATCTTTTGATAACTGCTCATAGTTTACTGTAGTAGACTTAATACTACCAGTAATACCAGTAATATCTTCACTGAAAGGAGGGAGCACATGGTTTCTCAGGCTACTGTGTGGTTCAAGGGCTTCTCTGTTCATTTTTCTTAGACCTTTTCTGACATGATTTCACTATTGGTTTCTGGGAAGTTCTGGGAATGTTTCCAGATTGTTGAATTCCCTTTAAATTTAGTTTATTAGCAATTCTTTCACCCCAAAGTCATATCCTGAGCACTAGAAGCTTCCAGGCTATAGGATAAGAAGTTCTCACAGAGAAGAAAAGGCACAAACTTTGACCTCATGGAGCTCACAGTCTGTTTTGAATTTTAACTTGAATTTCAAATTCCAGTAAAAAAATTTATCAGTTAACGTAACACTAGTTGATATAACAACAGCAATAAGAAAACCAGAATTACAGTGGTTGAACACACTTCAAGTTTATTTCTGACTCAGATCAATCATGTATGGGTTGCGATGGTTAATTTTACATGTCAACTTGACTGAACCATAAGATGTCCACATATCTAGTAAAACATGATTCCTGTGTGTGTTGGTGAGAGTGTTTTCAGAAGAGATTAGCATTTAAATTGGTAGACTGAGTAAAGTAGATGGTCCTCTCCAATGTAAGTGGCATCAACCAATCCACTGAGAGCTCAAATAGAACAAAAAGGTAGAGCAGGGTTGAATTTGCATTCTACCTGACTGCTTGAGCTGTCACATGGATCTTCTGTCCTGACACTCCTAGTTCTCAGGACTTCAGACTCAGGTTGGAATCCACAACATTGGCTGTCTGGTTTTCAGGCCTCTGAACTACACCACCAGCTTTCCCTAGTCTCCAGCTTGTAGAAGGCAGGTCATGGGATTTCTCAGCCTCCGCAGTCATGTGAGCTAACACTGTGTGTGTGTATGTGTGCATGTGTGTGTGTCTGTGTGTGTGTTCACTTTTGCCCTACTGGCTCGGTTTTTCTGAAGAACTCTGATAATACATGAGTGTTCCTGGCTATTGTGTAGCTTTCTATGTAGTGAGTGAATCTTGTGGCTACATCCTCCTCTTTGCCTTAACCTCTGCCTTCGTCGGGATATGGCGACAGAGAATGAGCAAGCCATGACACATTTCCAGCTTCTTGTCTTGGAAGTAAGAATTATCTCTCTTGTTCGCATTTTATTGGTGAGAATTAGTCAAATCATCTCAAATGCAAGGGAGGGGGTTGCAGGGGGACAGAATCATGCTGAGCAGCTGTTTCCCAGCAACAACATAAAGCTATGGAAGGAAAAGCATGTTATCTCCGAACAAAAGCTGGTAATCTTAGCCAGAAACATATGCTGGATTTGGCCCAAGAGTACAGGATTAGAAAGCAAGATCTCTGCTAGGCCATTTTTGTCTTGCTGTAAAGAAATACCCAAGGCTGGGTAATTCATAAAGAAAAGAAGTTTAATTGGCTCATGGTTGTGCAGGCTATACAAACATGGCACTGGCATCTGTGTGGCTCCTGTAGAGGCCTCAGAGAGTTTTTACTCAAGCAAAAGGTGAAGCAGACACATCACATGGTGAAACAGGAACAAGAGAGAATGGAAGCCGGGGTGCCACACACTTGTAAATAGCCATATCTCATGAGAACTCATTCACTATCACGAGGACAGCACCAAGCACCCTGTGCCAACCCATTCATGAGAAATCTGCCCCCATGATACTACAGCCTCCCAGGCCTCACTTCCAACAATCAGGATTACAATTCAACCTGAGATTTAGAGGTGACATATAAACTATATCAATCTCTTCTTAGGTTTTCTTTACCCTATTTCAAAGGAGCAAATAACCCCTTCTTTGAACTCCGGGGTTGAAATTTAATGTGAAATAAGATAATACTGTAATGACTTCATTGAGAGAGTGTGCTGAAAATAGAGGCAACAATATGATTGTAATTGTTACGAGCATTGAGGGTGGATTTATCAGAGAAACATTCTCTGACAGGTAGGAGTTAAGTTATAGTGTATCTTGACCCCTCAATATTCCAAATGGACACCTGGGATTAAGGTATTCTCTTGAGTAGGTACTTGTACTGCTTGCTTAATCTTTTATTTCTTCAACAAGCATTTATAGAAAGCCTTCTCAGTATCAGAGACTGGACACAAAGATGATGAAGACAGGGCCTGGGGCCTGGGAGTACAGTTGGTGCAGGGGTAGGCAGTCCACATTGCCTGTGTTCACTTCCAGAGGACAGTGGCATAGTTGAGAAGTTGCAGCAGAGACCTTGTATTCTGCAAAGCCTAAAGTATTTATGGCAAGCTCTTTACAGATATAATTTCCCAACGACTCATCTAAGGGAAAGTAGATTGGAATTAAGTGGACCAGACCACTTCCAATGCCTCCACTCCTGGGTGACTCTCTTTGATTCTCCCTCTCTCAGATTAATCCATGTCTCCCTTTTAGGTGTTTTCATAGACCTACATACTTTCCTTTTATAATACAGACTACAATTGATATAATTTTTCACTTTCTTGGTAATTATTTGATCAGTGTTCACTTTCCTCACCAATATAGGCCTGATTATATGCCCAGCACTGTTCTTGGTACTTTTCATATATTCACTCACTTAATTTTCTCAACAATCCTCTCAACCTACTCTATGAGGCAGATACATTATTATCATCATTTTACTGAAAGGACCTGAGACATAGGGAAGTAAAATAACCTACCTAAGTTCACTTAGAAATCAGTGGTAGAGTCAGGGGTTGAACCTAGGTAATTTGGCTCCAGCAATTAAAACATTGTACAGCATGTGATGGGCCCTAAAATACATTTGCTGAGTGGGTGGAAGATGCAGTACTGTGGATAAGCGCTAGTCCAGAGAAGTGGATAAAGTGCTGTGCAGGCAGGAATGATGAGGCACATTTCTAGCTGTATTTCAGGCGGGATCCAAGGGAACTGTATACATGACCTTCATGTTTTTAACTTGACTCAAGGCCTTAGAATAAGGAGCAAGAAAGCAGGCACCTTTTCTTTCTCCATTTTCTTTTGCTGTAGCCAAGGACAAATGCCCCGGCACGCTCCCCCATGTGCCATCTCTGGGCTAAGGTTGTGCCTCTCCAGCCATCCTTTCAGTTTTTCTGATCTGTGCAGTTGCAATCTCCTGCTCAAAGCAATTCTCTTGTTTCAACCCTCCTCCTTGCCCAGACTCTTAAGCTTCAGGAAGCATAAAAGGAGCTAAGTCATTACCCGAACTGAACCTGAACTCTAAACCTCAGGTGATTCACTCATCACTGAGCTGAAAGGGCTCCCTGGACTTTCAGCTATAGCAACTTTGTGAAGTCAGCACAGTGTGCCCACAGGGGTGCACCATATTTTATTCTTCAATCAAGCATGGTGCCGTCAAGGATTGCTTAGATGGCCTGATATCAGCACTTTTTTTTCCCCCCAAACAACTTATGAGCTTGATGTGCATGAATTTTGCCTATGAGAAAGTGTGTCAGTTACCAACATTTTCCAAAGTCTTGGTTTTCTTGTTCTGAGTGACTTCAGGAGTTTCCTGCACTGGGATCCCTTGGGCCCTGTTCTTCTGGCAGAAGGTCAGCCTCCTTTTTGCTGTGCATGTACTCTCTTGACAAAAAATTGGAGCAGCCAAGATCCACCTCAATGATGGCAGGTCAGGGGTCAGGGGTGGCTTCAGGTGTTTGGTTGGTAATATTCAAGACACCTTGCGTGCAAATCAGTGGTGCAATTCTGCACTGCTTTCAGGCTGAGAGGAGTCTCTGAGGCCAAGGAGGTGAGTGTGGTGCCAACTGCTTAGAATCAGCTAATATTTCCCTTCAGCCTGCTGCTCTGACTGGCTTTTCAGAAGAGTGTTGCTTCTAATAGCAAATTCCTTATTTTCACCTGTGGAGAAATCTGACTCGGACTAGGTATCTCTTGTCTTCTGAAATGCTAATTTTTACAACATTGAAACAGCAGCTGCAGAGGTGATTTGGCAGTCCACCTCCCTTCTACAGCACAGCTGACTAAAGAGAGTATGACATGAGCAGGTAGATAAGACAGTTTTCATTTCTACCCATTGCAGCTGGATAGACCTCGATCTTCACGGTACTCCTCCCATACATTCTATAGACTTAAATGTTGGTAAGTGCAGTGTGATGTGTCACTTCTCCAAGATCAGGGAATATCAGGGAGAACACCATAGGCCTCATCTGTCTGTTTTTCAGAGACGTCCAAACTATGACCCAGTGATTTATTATGAATTCAGCCATGGCAACAGCACCATTCTGCCAAACCCTAATTACTCTCTGTTTGCGATTGGGAGAAGTCAGAGCTTTGATTCTAGCCAGTGCTAGCTTTATCTGTTCAGATCTGAGCATCAGAATTATGTGAAACCATGTCTCTACTAAAAATACAAAAAAAAAAAAAAAAAAAAAGTAGCCGGGCATGGTGGTGCATGCCTGTAATCCCAGCTACTCGGGAGGCTGAGGCAGGAGAATCACTTGAACCTGGGAAGCAGAGGCTGCACATGCTACTGCACTCCAGCCTGGGTGACAGAGTGGGACTGTGTCTCAAAGACAAACAAATGAACAAAGAACAATCAGATTTTAGGGGTGGGCCAGAGTGAAGTACTTTGTAAGTTAATATTCAACATGCATAGTTGCTAGTACATGCGAGTGAGTTAGTGAGTTGTAAGTTGTAAAGCACTGTATGTGTTTGATGATTATTTAGATTATATATAGGTTATTATTACTTAGATAATTTTATTATTAAAATAGGTATAAAATTAATAACAGAAAATTATAGGACAAATAGAAGAATGGGCTAAAGTATAGAAAATAATCTTAAACATTATTTTTTTTCTATTTTGCCTTAAGCAAAAGGAAAGGGAGTTCCCAGTCATGATTTACAGGGTTTATTTAGTGCCCACAGTATATATTACTTTTGTAGCCTTACACTTTTCAACATCTTTAAAGCATAAGATTAAGTTTCACGAGGGCAGGGCAATATATCTGATTGGTTCATTGCTGTAGCACAAAAAGGTCCTTAATATATATCCATAGCATGAGTAAATAAGATAAAACTTTTCATTTAAAGAATGTGTTTCTCTGAAGGTTTGTGAGTAAACAATTCCAGTATCAATCACTGTGATTCAAAGTGCAACAGCTTTTGTCACTCTCAAATTCCCTTCTGTTCTTAACAGTCATTAATAAGTATTTTCCTCACGTTTATGGAATAGCTAAATATTCAAAATCCACCACACCTAGCATAATTCAAGGTGCTTTCCTCTCACTCAATCTTGGGAGATAGTGTTTTAAAATATAGGCTTTATTAATATTAAAGTGTGGTGTGTCCAACACACCAGGAGAAAATTGCCAGTAAAGATCACGTATTACAGTTCCCCGCAAAAAAGGAAGCCCACCATGCCGCAGGGCCGCATAGGAAAGCACTGAGTTTGATAAGGAGACAGAGAGAGCAAGAGGAAGACTGGGGTAAGAGCCTTTGTTGTTGCTTTCTTGGGAAGGAACAGGTGAAGGAGAGTAAGTAGTTTAGGGTTGTCTAGTTTGAAACATTTCAGCAGCTTTGGGACAGAGGAGCTGTCCCTAGTTGCCTGGTGCTGGCACTGGGGTGACTAGGGCAGAAGAATAGTGGTCTGAAGTGTTAGAGCATAATAAATGAGATGGTCAAGAGCATGGGCTCTGTATTGTTTTGTTTGCAAATGAAGGACTCCCAGGCAAGTCTTTATTTGTAGGAATTAGCTAGTCCTGGGAAAGGCAGTCCCTCCAGAGTCAGCAAGCCTTCAGGATGTCAAAGCATCAAAAATATAGAAAACAAAAAGACATGGTTAACATATGTACATATTTATTTATGTATTTCTATTGAGAAAAATGTGATTCTGAGAAGTTAAGTGGCTTGATGAGGTACAGACAGCAGGAAAGACCATGAAGGAGTAGACTGCAGGAGGGCATACTGCCACAGTCAAGAAATTTCCCCCTTTGCTTTGTATCAAGAACATCTCTTGCCAAATAACTATTCTATTCATGACACCTTTTAGTAGCAAGATTGATAAGTCAAACTTGAGTTAGTTGAAATTGATACCTATAGGGGGAAAGGTAGGAATTTGACTGTTGAAGACTATGTAGAAGAGCTCTCTTTCCTGAACTCATCTTTGCTTTTCTCTGCAACTGGCTTCAATCTTTCCTCTTGCAGACTGCCTTTCTTCAGAAGGCTGGAATAACAACTTCTAGAAGTTCCTGTGCTCAAGACACTCAGGTCTTTACCACTTGAGAGGAAGACACACATTCCATATAATGGGAGGTCACTGACTGATCTAAGTTGCAATGCCATTCCACTCTGTGAACTGATTCTTGTCACCTGAGGAGTGAGGTACTATCACTGCTCCATCTTGGGTCAGATGCTTATCTTTTGGGGAGAGGGAGAAAAGGAGGGAGAGGTGTCACTAAAGAAGTAATTAGATGGTGGTTAGACTAAAACATTAGATGGCCACCACAGGAGATTTGGTTAAACTCAATGTAAAATCTTCAGCTTCCATTCTCAGTCAAATTCTTGGATGGTGCATTGGGTCATCAGAGGCATTTTTACTAGAGCAAATCCCACGAACATTTCAGCCACCACACAATGGATGAGGAAAAAAGTCTCCTTTGTTGCACAAAAGTAAAGTTAAAATGTCAGCACAATTGTGAATGCATGCTGAATTCTATTTCAAATAAACATGAAAGACAGAAGTGTAAGAATTCTTCAGTTCTAAAGAGTGAGATTCTCTGGGCAATACAGCTGCTGGCAGTCTGGGTGTGGGGAAACCACACCGATCCTTACAGTGTCATAAAGTGCCTTGAGTAATAAGAATCAAGCATTTGCAATTACTTCCAGAACTTAGTCAGTACAGGGCTGAGGGAAACCAGTTCTCTTCCCCAACTGCAAGCTCTTCAACCTTAATTTTTAGGAGAATGGAATCAACTTTCAACATTTGTGATCAGGACAAACTCAATCTTTGCCTGACTTGACATCAAAGAGTCACCCACTTGACAGAGCAGAAACTACATGGAGTGCTTTGTCCTTGTTTGTCTCATCAAAGGTAAATGACTGCTGCAGACAGTGTCACTCTCTACCCTTTCCTACACCTACCTGTGATTTCCCTTAGTAGTTTAAGCTCAAGTCTTTACAACACATGATTGCCGTAAGTTTAGAGCTCAGGGTAGGGCATGGTAGGCTTTCAACAGAAGCTCCCCATCTGTTGTCTTCAGCCCCTGAGCATTATTAAAGTGGTCAGTGAGGGCTTACAAACCATTAAGCATATTCACCATTAAAGCATTATTAAACATAAATGTATAAACCATTAAACAGAAATCAGATGTCGGCCAGCATCAAAGTCGATATGGTCTTTGCACATAATAATTGCCACTTCTTATTGTTGGAATTATAACAGGTTCCTTGTGCAGGTAACCTTCCCAAAGATCAGAATTTTCAAAGTTAGGTGACATGGGTCATAGATTAACACAAGCAGTAATCAAGAAATTAAGAATTATTACCTATAATGCATTTTTGTGATAAAAAGCATTTCAAAATATAAACCTTACTTCAAGGGTTTATTTTTTAAAGCATTTTCAAAGGAATAGCTTTGAAATAGTAAGTAAATTAGGATAGTATAAACATTTTAAAATGCTAGGTCTTTTAGTCATTTAACACAAGATGTCTTTCCATTTACCTGTCTTTAATTTCTTCATCAGTGTTTTGTAGTTTTTAGTGTACAAGTCTTTTATCTTCTTGATTAAGTTTATTTCTAAGTATTTTATGCTTTATGAAGCTTTTATAAATGGGATTTAGTTAAAATTCATTCTTAGGTAGTTCATTCTTAATGTTTAGGAACACAACTGATTTCTATATATTGATATTATGTCCTGAAGTTTATTGAATTGATTTATTAGTTCCAATTGCTCTTTTGTGAAGTTTTTAGGATTTTTTAGATGTAAGATCATGTCATCTGCAAACAGAAAATTTTCCTTCTCTTTCCAATTCTGGTGATTGTTTATTTTTTTTTCTTGTCCTATTGTCCTGGCTAGGATTTCCAGTATATGTTAAATAGAACTGATGAAAGTGGATATCTTCAAGTTGTTCCATATCTTGGAGAAAAAGCCTTCATATTTTCACCATTGAGTATTATATTAGCAGTGTGATTTTTATTCATGTATATCAATTATGTTTCAACAAAGCTGTTAAAACATAAAAAAAGATTCAGATAGGAGAATATTTGGAAATGTTAATAAAAGTTTCAGGCCTTGGCTGCTAATAGTGATGCTAATGGTGTGTATTTAGAGTTAAGCACATTTGAAATGCAACGCTGTATCTTTGTGGGAGAAGAGGATGAGACAGTTTTTACTGCTTTGGAGCCCTGAGATTAGGTGGTGAGAACAAGATGGAAAGTGTCTTATGGGAGGATCCTTAGGTTATGTGACAAAAAAGAGTACAAGGACTAAATTCCTTTTTGCAGTGAAAATTCTGGAAAACTAACAAGAGCAGGGCATGGATAACTAGCTCTGTTTATTCTGAGGGATCAAAGATACTCACCTAGAATACATCATGGGTGAAGCTGCAGAAATTCATCACATCCAACCCACTCACTTTTCAGAGAAGAAATCCATGGCTTGTGTAGAGGGGTCTGCCAGGCAAAATAACCTACCTATTATCAAGTGCTCATAGCACAAGCAAGAAGCAAACTAAGAGTGAACTTGTGTCTGGGTGACACCTTCACCATCACCATCACACTCTTGGGAAGGTATATATGTTTCCTGAAGTACTTCAAAGGCTTATGTTATTTTTTCTTTGTTTGACTCCAAATGACAAAGAAGAAATTATAAAAAACTCAACTGAATATATAGAAAATTTTCTAGGAGTTAGAACTGTCCAAAGATGAAACGAGTCAGCATGTCATAGGTCAAAATCTAGTGAGCATGGTTTTGGGGAGGTGATGAGTCCTCCGTAACTACAGGGATTCAAAAGTGCCATGATAACTGTGGTAAGCTCAGAGAAGTTTCCCCAGCATTGTCTTTGTATGTGACTAGAAGAAACTTGACAATCACAGGATCTTAATGAGTCTGAGGAAGGCTTCGAAAAGTGGTCAGCTCATGATAGAAGGACTAGACCTTCCTCTACCTTTCTACTCCTTCAGGAAACCTTCCATATTAAGCATTGCTATCCTCAGGGTCCATAAAATCCTGTGACAATTCTCAATTATGATACCTGCCCCACTGGGTTAGTACAGAATACTTGAGAGGAAGATGTTCCTGAAGACCTCAAATAGTCCAAGACTATTCTCAGCAAAGATGGCAGACATTAAGAACTCAAAAAATATTTGCTATTCCTATTGTTTTTATCAGCTGGTCTTTCTTTGAGAATATTAGGTGATGAAATGAAACTATTTCATGAATGCACTGTGACATAATGAAAATACATGGACTTTAGGATCAGTCAAAATCCATTTCAAGTTTTGGCTTAATCATGTAACAGCTCAATAGTTCAAGGAGAAGGGCTTAACTCTCTTGAGATTCTGCCTTTGGAAAGTCAGATTTGTTTCAGATGGATGCTGCAAAGATTTACCAAGGTGGCATGGAATACCACTAGTCTAGAGCCTCATCTCTGGTGTTAACACCCTTTGCCAACCTCCATTGTTGGGCAGCTCCCATTGCTTAAAATATCCTTTTTTGTCTTTATTTTCAAATACTCTCTGCTTACTTAATTTCTGCTTTCACCAATGGATCCTAGACACACCACTTTTATCATTCTCCCTATGCAATGGAGCCGACATTTTTGCCTCATGTTCCCATATAGATTCTCCATGTCAGTGGGGGCATAACAACTACTATTTGATCATGCCTGAAAATTAACAGTGAAGCCCTTTTACTTTGTATTTCTAGTGGTGACAGGTAGTTAATAAATGCAGAGGAATATTACATTCTATTACAGAGATGAATACTGGTTGGTGGTATAAATGAATATTGTCTATATTGAATTTCTCCAATCTTAGAATAGCATTATAAAAGGATCAATCATTTTGTCATTATGGTCTTCTTTGGCTCCAATCCAGTTTATTGGATTCCTTTAGTTTCAAGTAACAATAAAATGAATTGCCTCTTATATTGAATGGGAACATACCACATTTAAGACAGAATTGAGATTTTATGACTTAGATAAAAATGAACCCACTGAAAATACAGGTTTCTTATCCATGGGCCAGTGAATTATATGTGAATAAAGTCTATTTCTCTTCCTTCTTGAGGACTGATACTGTGTCACTGGAATTTAATTTTTGAAGTTGAAGACTAGCATTTTGGTTCAGATATTTCTTGTGTTTTGGAAAGAGGCAATAGAAAAGATCATCTATTCTAATGTCCTTGATTTATAATAGAGAAACCAAGGTCCAAGTTCAGCCCTTAAAATAGCTTCTGTGTATGAGTTATCAAGCCCTACAGTTTCTCCTTTAACTTCATCTAACAGTCACAATTATAGGCTCATGAAGTTTTAAAACTAGTCTGGAGCTTGGTGATTATCTGGTCCTACTTATTTTACAGAAGTGAATGGTTGTTCAAGGTCACACAGAGAATTACTGGCAGATTTGAGAGCAATAGTCGACTGCTCTTGGACTTTTCTAGATTATCTCATTTCCTCTCTTTTTTAAAAATTCAATCAATCAATCAAGCAAGCAACCCCCTGTGTTTGAAGCTTCTCCACTGTGCTAAGCACTACAAAGTAATATGGGCAAATAAGGCAGAGAAATAAAATACTGTCCTTTTCACGGAAGAACTTAACAATCTTAGGAGACAAGATATCTTAGGGAACAACCCAAGAAAAAACTGAGAGACAACAACATCCTATGTTTTTGCATCGCTCCATCTTCCATTTAGACACCTGCCTCTGTGCCCTCAGAAATCTCTGTTCTCATCTCAGATTTAGCCTTTATCTCACAGAACTGCAGTTGTTCACTTAACTTTTCTGGTTTTCACTTTTGTTTTTAGATCTTTGCCACTTGGCAAGTCAGTGCCTCACAATTTTCTACTCATAAACTTCAGGATTTGAAGCTACTAAAAATAACAAAATGTCAGAAATTCAGAATGCTTTAGAGTAAAGAAATGAAGAAACAGCTTACACAGCTCAATACATTCTAACACGCTTCTCCCACCCTGGCCTCTCGCCTACCCTTTCCTTCTGTCTTAAATTTGTAATGACATTTTAATTAAAAAGTTGATAAAAATTAAACATAGAAAATAAACCCAGGAACATTTAATATTTGTAGATGGAGGCTGCATTTTTACTCAGCTGGAAACTCCCAGCTTGACTGATTCATTTGTGGGAGTTGTACAGAAGAGTTGCTTGCAAAGAGAATCTCATGAGTAAATGATGAATGAAGTCATCCTTTTCAGAGAATAAGAAGAGTTATAGCTGGGGTAGAGGAGGGCCCTATGCATGGCCACAGAGGGAGGTCCATGATTTTGGTGGTGATCCTGCCTTTCTTAGGGGTAGTAGGAGCCATTAGGTCAAATTCCAGCCTTTGCTTGACCATATTTGGATAAAACATCAGTATTGATCATAAATACTGTTAGCAAGACCTGCCTGTATTACCAGTAGCCAAGGCAGCAGAAGCAGAAACAGCAGGAAAAAGATACAAACTGGGGCTATCAGGAGCAGACGTAACTTGGCACTCAGGGCTACAGAACATGTGGGGAGGGGCAGCAAAAACAGCTCCTGTGATCTTTCTGCAAAGATTGAGGAGGGACTCAGAGCTAGAATGTAAGTTTGTTACCCTTGTGTTTTTCCTCCATGCTCTTGACTATTTTTTTTTTTTTGAGGTTATATTTCCAGGAGACTCAAGAGTTATGGAAGAAAAGGATAGAGCAAGGAACGATGGGGCAGAAGGAAGGGAGAATGGCCCATTATTGGGCCAATAAAATTACCACACACCCCTGTGTTCTGGACAGTGTGCTGGACAGAAGGGACATCAAGACAGTGGGACAAAGTCATATAACTCTATGCATATCTTTGTCTTAGCTCTTATATTATAATAATCTTCTTGCCTATCTTTCTACAAAGACTGAAGTCCTCTAAGGATACTGTCTTTTGTATCTTTATGTCCGCAATGTGTAGTGTATCCTTGCTGGCTATGTAACTTGCTGTGCAAACCGAGACACTTGTGAGAATGGAGCGGGTGCTATAAGTGATTACTCCTGGGTGATAGACACAAACCAGGACTTTACCAGGCAAAAGGAAGAAGCATTGTACAGAATATGTATTTTCAAAGATAAATGCACCTTGGGTCAATTCTTTGAACTGATGGCAAATCTTGAAACAGCCTCTGAGCTAGGAAGCAACTGACAATGAAAGGCACTTTGAGTCTTTTTGTGTCAGCTGGGGCACCTCTACCATTGTACATTACTGGGTCATGCTGTGTAGAAACCCAATAAGAAGCAGGCATGTATGAGACTACATGTTCCACACTCTTCCAAAGAATGACAAAAACCATCTCAAGATGAACATGATAAGGTCTGTTGGCAAAGATCTTTCTTGGCATCCTGGGAACTTCTGGGGTGAATGTGTGCACTGAGTTCAAATCAGAATATCTGCAGGAAAAAATTAAAGAAGAAAAAGAAGCCAGACCAGGAAAGTAAGAGGAAATGGATATCACTGCTGGAGACAATGACTAATTTACCCAGAGTAGTAGAAAAAGAACTTTTTTTTTTCCTTTGTGCCAGTTCCTTTTACACGACTTCAGAACATTCTATGACAGCCCAGCGTGCAACTTGGCACTGTCAGAAGAGACCTGGGAAAGAGAGGAGATGCAGTAAGAAATGGAAACAGAATATCATTGTTGAAAGCCTGGAGACCATTTCCAAAGTTTTCTACTTAGGGGTGAATAAGAAAACAGGAAAAAAATTTTTTGAAAAAAAAGCGTAAATGGTAAATTTCTCCCTCATCCCATCTCTTTTCACTGGAGGCAACAAGGAAAGCAATGAATTTTCATATTTATCTGGGATTCTTCCTATGTAAAAAAACAAAAACAAAAAGAACTCAGTCAGACAAAACAAAAACGCTTTGCAAGACTCATCATGTAGAGGTGGCCTTAGTGTGAAATGACAATGCCCATCGATGGCAGGAAACCTCTTTTCTTTCTACCTTAGATTTGGCCCCCATGCCCTTTGTCTAAGTCTCTTTTTTTTTTTATAAACAGTAATTAGAGTCTGTGGCACTATATGTTATGGTCTTCCCATTCTTTCAGCATTTCTTTCCCTCTTTCTTGCCCTCTTCTTTCTTCTTTCTTTCTTTCTTTCTTTCTTTCTTTCTTTCTTTCTTTCTTTCTTTCTTTCTTTCTTTTTCTTTCTTTCTTCTTTCTTTCTTTCTTCTTTCTTTCTTCCTTCTTTCTTTCTTTCTTTTCCCTCCTTCCTTCCTTCCTTCCTTTCTTTCTCTCTCTCTCTTTCTTTCTTCTTTCTTATCTTTCTTTCTCTTTAAGTTCTGGCATATATGTGCAGAACATACAGGTTTGTTACATAGGCACACGTGTGCCATGGTGGTTTGCTGCACCTATTGACTCATTCTCTAGATTCCCACCCCTCACGCCCTACCCCCAACAGGCCCCAGTGTGTTTTGGTGCCCTCCTTGCATCCACGTGTTCTCATTGTTCAACTTCAGCTTATGAGTGAGAACATGGGGTGTTTGGTTTTCTGTTCCTGTGTTAGTTTGCTGAGGATGTTTTCTTCCAGTTTCATCCATGTCCCTGCAAAGGATGTGATCTCATTCTTTTGTAAGGCTGCATAGTATTCTATGGTGTATCTGTACCACATTTTCTTTATTCAGTTTATCATTAATGGGCATTTGGATTGGTTCCCTGTCTTTGTTATTGTACATAGTGCGACAATAAACATATGTGTGTGTGTTTATAGTATAATGATGTATATTCAGCTTTCATATAGCACATTTGAAGTAGACATGCAAGAGTTTTCAACAGACCACTTATTCATTGCAAATAAAAAAAAGGGTGGGGGGAAAATGAGTGTTTATTCTTTTTTGTAAAGGAATAGTAGCTCACTCTGATTCAGTGCTGGACACCCAAGGGTATGCTCAGAGGATTACAGTTTCTGCTCCCACAATGGTACTGTGGCTTGCACTGGCAGAGACTGAAGGTGATCACATCTTGTTCTCATGCCCTTTTTTCTTGATTTGCTTCTCTTCTCTTTGCTTGGTTAAACATGTGAGCTTGTAGCCGTTCAAAGGCTAGTACACATCAGTCCTTTTCTTTCTTCCCATGCTTCTAACTGGGACTATGGTATATACATCCTTGGCTTGCTAGGCAACTCTAGAGAGAGAGAGAGAGAGAGAGAGATAGAGAGTGAGTGTGTGTGTGTGTGTGTGTGTGTATTATGTGGATGTTTTGTGCATACAAGCATTTGGTGCATATATGCACATGTGTGTCACATATATACTGTGTGTGTTGTCTAGTGTATGCATGTATTTTGTATTTGGTGTTTTACCTGTATTGAATGTGTTGTGTGTGTAATGTGTGTCTGATGTAGATATGTGTTGTATACATGGTTTATGCATGTTGTGTGTATGTGTGTAATATGCATGTGTTGTGTGTTATATATGTGTTTGCATGTTGTATTTTGTGTGTTGTGTGTTTAGTGTATGTGATGCATATGTTGTATATATGTCTTGTGTGTATTATGTCTATGTGCAGCATCGGAAGTGTTGAACTGCTTTCTTATGTTCATCACTTTTGCTGGATGCGCTCTAGCTTATCAGTTTCTTTTCGGCTTTGGGCTACTGGAACCACATTTCTTCAGATATCTCTGGGTAGCGCACAAGATGACAGGACTCCACACTCACCATTCCTCTGCAAATATCTGCTGGGTTTCTACAAGTTTGTCAGCCATTTTGCATGCACAAACCTCTCCCTGGAGCCTTCATTCTCTCCCCGTTATCACTCACCAGCCTGTACTTTCTCATGGGGTTGTCAACTAATTCTCTCTGCATGCTCCTCACTTCCCAGTCATCCCTTAAACTGCAGTGCTGCAGCCTTCCTCTTCCATGGTGACTCCACTGAAGATGACCTTCCTGTGGTTAATGAAGAACTAACTGCCAAATTCACTGCACACTTTTTAATCCTTGTGTTATCAGCATCAAACAATTGTAAGCATCATCAAACTCTTCCTTCTACTTGAAATACCTCTTCTGAAATCTGCAGCAGCATACAGCAGTTTCTCAAATAATGTTGTTTAATTATAACATTTAAGAAAAAAATTGATTCCCAGCTGGGGCCACTGTCTGTGTGAAGTTTGCAAGTCCTCCCCACATCTGTGTCAGCATGTATTTTCTCTGAGTACTCCAGTTTCCTCTCACATGTCAAAGCTGTGCACATTAGGTTTGTTGGTGTGTCTCAGTGGTCCCAGTCTGAGTGAGTGTGGGTGTGGATGTGAGTGTGTGCTGCGATGGTATGGAATCCTGGACAGGGTTGGGTCCCACTTGGCTCCTAAGCTGCTGGGGCAGGATCCAGCCATCCAAGACCCTGCACTAGAATAAATGAGTAAATAATTATCTAACTTGTTTTTATTAATCTTTCTTAAACGCATGTGTATCTCACATTTGTTTCAATGTTTAATATTCTAAGTGTTTGGGGTTACTATTTAGAAGCATAATGATGTGACCAGGCGCGGTCGCTCATGGCTGTAATCCCAGGGCTTTGGGAAGCCGACACAGGCAGATCAAGAGGGTTAAGAGACTGAAACTATCCTGGCCAACATGGTGAAACCCTGTCTCTACTAAAAATACAAAAACTAGCTAGGTGTGGTGGTGCATGCCTGTAGCCCCAGCTACTCAGGAGGCTGAGAGAGAAGAATTGCTTGAACCCTGGAGGTGGGGGTTGTAGTGAGCTGAGATTGTGCCACTGCACTCCAGCCTGGTAACAGAGAGAAGATCTGTCTCAAATAAACAAACAAATAAATAAATAAATGAAGTATAATGATGGTTTTCGGACTAGACTTGAGCCTTGTTAATATCTATTAATCTATGGTAAACTTGGTTTTGTCACACACTGTTTTGTTCAGAGTTGCCATTTCCAAAAGCCCATTCACAACATTAAGTGAGATCTTTCTGCCCTGTCATGCTCCCCCTGCTTCTCCAGCAGCTCCTCGGTCTTCTCCATCTCATTCTCTTCTTGGGTCCATTTTTAAAACGTCCGCTCCAAGTACTCCATTGTGCTCTCTATATTTCAGTCTGTGCATTTTCCCTGGCTGACCACATTTACATAGTCAGCCTCATTTTCCTCCTCATGAATGACCCACAAGTGTCCAGGCTCAGCCAAGACCCCTTCCAGGTGCAGACCTGAGTTCTGCCTGTCTCTGGGACAGCTCCCTCTGGGTGTATCAGCAGTTACCCCCTCATGATCTGCTCAGAGCCCATGCGTCCTCCTTTGTCTGTCGTTGGCGTCACTTAGCCTGTGGTCACTCAGGTCAGAACCCAAGAGAGCTGCTTACCTCTTGGGACATGAGAATCCTATTTTCCTCTAGGATTGTGGTGGGACTAAAATGAGATAAGCAATACAAATGAATTTAATACATCATCTAGCTTTTAGTAGGTATTCAGAATATATGTTTTTTTCTTTTTCTCTCTTAAAAATTGTGATGAAAGTTCATTGAGTCAGAGATTAGTTACAGATGGGAGATTTCAGACATGATTTCAGTAAACAATCAACAAAATTACAATATTTAAATAACAAATCAGGAACAAGGACTGTGTCTCTGCAACACATGAATTAACAAAGTGATTCTACAACATCTCCATTACTGATGCTAAGAATCTGTGAGATTGGAGGACAGATTTGTATTTTCTACTTTGCAGACAAGGAAACCGTGCTTCTGGTGGATTCCATAACTTCGCCAAAATCACCCAACTGGCCAGTAGCAGAGCTGGGACTGAAATAATCAGAAAGATCGGAATCCAGTTTTAAAGCGTGTATTCACATGAAAAGCTAGGAATGGCCATCTGGAAAACACAGACATCAGAGAAGTGAGGTCAGTTCTCTGAAGTTAAGATTTTGCCTATAAAGAAAACAAAAAAATGTAACAGGATTACAACATTTTCTATATAAGGCTGGTTTATAAGTTATAACAATTTAATTTGTTACAGTTTTTCTTTTCTGTACAATTTGTTTTTATTTCCTTTCCAATTTAAAGGAGTATATTTAACATTCCAGTACACCAGAGGTCCCCAAGACCTCAGCCACAGATGGTCTATGGCCTGTAAGGAGCTGGTCCACTCAGAGGAGGTGAGCAGTGGGTGGGCAAGCCTTACCATCTGAGCTCTGCCTTCTGTCAGATCAGTGGCGGCATTAGGTTCTCATAGGAGAACAAATGCTATTGTGAACTGCGCATGTGAGTCACCTAGGTTGCATACTCCTTGTGGAACCGTTTCATCTCAAAACCATCCCTCCCACTCTACCCCCATCCATGAAAAAAATTATCTTCTGTGAAACTGGTCCCTGGTGTCAAAAAGGTTGGGACTGCTAGATTAGATAATGTGACAGCCATGAAGTCTTTGCTTGAGAGGGAAGTTACTCTATAACAAAGATCAACAATAAGAGGGTAGGGATATTTCCTTCCCTGGTGCCCTTTAGACATTTACCTCTTACAAGACAATATAGGTAAGGGAGGAGGCTAATCTATAGTAAGAGAAACAAAGTTTACAGCTACCTATGTTATAGCTGCCTCTGTTGCAGCTGCCGATCACCTGACGCAGGCCCTATAATCTTATTCCTTTAAGGCTCAAAATAATTTAAAGTTCCAACAGCTTAGAGTTGGAATTATTTATTTTCACTTCTCCCAAGTGTATGTTCCTTCTGTTTCTTGTGTCCTGCCAATAACAAGGTAGGTAATGTCTCTCTAACAAGGTAGTCATTGCCCAGTTGGACAGATTGACAGGCGACCATCCGTTTCTGAGTTCAGAGCAGTGGGCAGTGGCTGAATTAAGAGGGTCTAATCACCATAAAAGTCCTTGGTGAGGTTGAAGCTTATGATAGTTTTTAAGACAGGGACATAGATTTGGGGAGTAAAGTGGCAGGTAAGCCTGTGATGTGACACATGGAATGAAATAGTGGAGTAGCTCTGGAAATATATATTTCTGCCAGACACATAATGTAGATTATTTTGCCTATCTATAAGTGATTATTTCTAAAAGAGTGAGTACAATGCCGTGCCAGGTGCCAATGCAATTCAAATAAACTAAGTTCACCATTTTATAGTCAGTTAAGTGGAATCACATACATGATCTGATGTGGTCCTTGCAACCACCCTTTGATATTCGAATTATTATTATTCCTCTTTTATAGGTCAGGAAAGTACAAATCTCAGAGTAGAGAATTTGTAAAAGGTCATGTTCCAAGGTCAACTAACAGAGAGACAATAGACAAAAATCTAAGGCTATAGGCCTAAAATCTCTTTAACTTGTTTGCCATGCTACATCTGGGTCTTAACCCTAGTTCTCATCTTGGGCAGAGGCCTGAACTTAGGTCTCTCACAAATGTAGATACTAATAAGCACTCTACCTACCCCATGCCATTGTTTGTGAAATCCAGATTGGTGATATGCATGAAAGTGCTCTGTAGAATCCAATGTAATATTATAGACCTGGAGAGTATCTGTATCAATTAGTTCCCATTTCTGCTGCCTTTCTGCTCCATGACTTTCAGCCTTATCTCAGGGCGGGAGGTACCATTTTCTTTGCTGGCAGTACAAGGCTGGTCAAATCAGTGAGCCGAGTCTTCTTTGGCTATCAGTACAATGTGTGCTCCCTCCCTGCACATGAGGCTCTGGGCTGTTTGTAGTGCTGCCCTTGTATTATGGATGTCAGAATGTCAGTGTGAGATGCCAGATCTCACAGGGCAGGCTCCTCTTTTGCAGAGGAGGGGACACAGGATTGCAGTAGTAAAGTACAACATGCCCAAGGTCACACAGATGGTTAACGGAAAAGTCACTTCTAATAAACCATCTGTGATTTTCTTTTTGAGACCTTTACCCTCTCTTTAGGCCCTTTCTGTCCATGTCACTGTATTCAAACAAAGGGAAAAAAAGGGGCTTCTCAGCCCCCTTATTCTACTTTCTGCCATGAGGTCTAGCTCCAGAAAGCGGGTTGTGGGGAGGGAATGCAAATGAATCCTACCACTTCTTGGGAGAGTGAACTGGCTAAGGGTGATTTTGTTTTGTTGATATCAGTACTTTGACAAATGTAATTGGCTTCTGATTGCTTCTGTGAAAGGAGAAGACTAAAGGGAGAACAAAGAGAAAAGAGGTGAGAGACAAGATGCTGACGCTGGGAAGGAATGAGTGACAGTGACAACAGCAATAATCACAATACTGACATTTGTTGAGCACTCAGTATGTATCTAGATGTGTGCTTAAAACATTCTAATTAATCCTTGTGAAATCACTATTGTCATATTTCCAAAAAAAAAAAAAAAGTTGAGCCTACATGAGGCTCAGTGACTTTGGATAGCATGACAAAATAGGAAAAGAATAGGTGGAATGTGAACCTTGACCATCCAGTGGCAGAGATTTTGTGCCTAGGCATTATGCTACACTGAGGGTAGGATAGTGAGAAGCATTTCTGTTGGGGTGTCAGGATTCTCAGACAATCAATACATCCTTGATGTCTCGGTAGTCTACCCCTAACAGGTAGTACACCCCTTCAGGGTACTATTAACAGGTAGTACTACAGGTAACTACCTGCAGGGGATAAAGGTAGCCTTATAGAGAGTGAGTCAGAGGCCTCAGTTATGCACTCATTCATTCAACAGGCATTATCCTATTGGGTTAGAGATTTTAAGCAAGTGAAATAGTGCTCCTACCGATACTTGGCATTTCTTGTTCTTTGGCCTTTTGCTGTGGAAGGCGGAATTCTAAGATGACCTCATTGACTCTCACCCTTATTTCCTCCCCTTAGAGTAGTATGAGTAGAATCTGAAAATGTGATGAATGTGAGATTAGAGAGTGAACAGAGTTGACACTGAGTATGCTTAAGATTTTTTATTGTGAAAAGATGAGAAGAGAAAGAAAGGGTGATCACTGCGAGTGGAGACATCAGATAGAGGACACGTCTGTAGATACAAAAGAGAGGGAATTTCATGAAACAAAATCCCATAAAAATAGCAGATGAGGTGGTTAACATGGGATGGGCATAAACAGAAACAGAAGTCTTACTGCTTTGTCTATATTCTTTCTACTAAGTAGGAATGAAACGAGGGAGAATCTCATTTACCTAAAGAGAATGGGACATTGTAAGCTTTGTCATAAAATCTGAAGGTTTAATGTTAATGCACATATTCATATACCTGCCACTCTTTAGCCTCTAATATAACCTTAACTTGAGGGTGTGTGCCTAATAGACATTCAAACTCCTCAAAGTATTACAGTTTCTGGATTTTCTTCTAAGTGTATTGAAAAATTGTACTTCTCTCTTCCTTTGCAGTTAGGCATGGCTGTAGGAGTTGCTTTGCCCAGTTAAATGCCGGGAAAACACCTTAGAACCAGTTCTCAATCACTTTGCTGTCTTCTCCTCTGCCACAAAAATCTGCAGTGATTTAGAGGGGGCTATTCTGCCAGCCTGGGAACTGAAGAGAGAACAACCCAGTAAAATTTCCAGCTGATCCATAAAGAGTATTTCATGACAGTAAGAAACACGCCTTTCTTATTTTAATATATCAGGCTTTGGGAATTGATTGTTACTGCAGCATAATCTAGATCATCCTGACACAAGCAAAACGCAAGGATAAAAAACATTTGGCTCCCCATTATTGAGGTATTTCCCAAGTGGATGTATGAGACCATGCCATGTGTCGTGGACTATTAGAACAACAACTAAAACTGGCAACACAACAGTAAAAACAGCAGCAGCAAACACAATAATGTCTCCATGAATAACCCTCTGTGCTTGCCTGGCAGTTATAGTCACAGGGAGGGTTGCGCTGGCTTTTCTAAGAATTCACTGCTCTCTAGAAGCGGGGACTCTCCATCCACATTTCCCATATCGTTTTTCCACAGCTTGTCCTTAGGGTGAAAGAACAAGGGCTTTCATAACACATTCCATTGGCTGGGTTTATGATGCTCTGTCTCACTCCCTGTGCCCTGAAGTAAAGCTGAATTATAAAATAGGGCCAGTCTTATCTTGGGCAGCCATGCAACAATGGTATCTGGAGGTGAGTGTTGAAATATGTCTTGGGGCTTTGGGAAATGTTTTCAATTCAACATTCTGTGATCCTTGTCCAAAGATTCTTGATAGCATCCTTTAGGAGTCACTGAATACAATCAGCACACACACAAAAAAAAAACAAAACAAAATATTTGCATTCAGATGCCTTAAAATAACAAGAAGCAAATATCTAGAAAATATTTTGTAGACTAAGTAAAAATGTGACTGTAATCACATGTATATATAATATATAATAATAATGTAGTCGTGTACGTTCATAGCTAGTCATATATATTAGGACTCAGAATCTTTGAGAAGAACATTGCCCATGTCTCAGAAGATCTGGGTTTTAGTCCAAGCTCATCATTAACCAGGAAACCTAAGACGAATGACTTGGCTTTCTTTGCATTCCCTATTTATACAATAAAAGCATTGCACATATAAACTAATTGTTCTCTGAGGGCTCTTACAACTCATATTCTGAGATTTTATTTAGTATGATGCCACAACCTCATCTAATCATAATAACAATAGCTAATATTTCAGTTCCAACAGCTAGGGTGGATTGTTGGCAAAAATAGGGACAATTATTCCCTTCACTTTGTCATATGATAGAACTACCACTTGTAGTTCTATCAAGTGGTAGAATCTATGCTGGCTTTGTGATTTTCTATGACCAATAAAATAAAGCAGAAGTGGTGTTGTACCAGTTACAAGCCTATGTCTCAAGAGTGGTATATGCTTCCTCTTGTTCTTTTGGAACACTGGTTTTACCTATGGACAAGTTCAAGGTGGGCTACTGAAAGATCTGAGACATGTGGCCCATTCAATCTCCATCACCCTAGCCAATAGTTATCCAACTGCCAGACAATGTGAATGAGACTACCCTAGGGAAGCCACCCCCAGCCAATCCACCGGCTGACCTTGGACTCATGAACCAATCTCACTGAGATCTACCAAGAATAGTTCTGATCAACAGAGCCATCCAGGTGACCCAGAGACTCATAAGCAATAAGACATTGTTGTTTTAAGCTATAAGTTTTAGGGTTGTTTGTTACATAGATGTAGTAATAGATAATTTATACAACATGTCAAAACTTAACTCATTTAATCCTTACTACAACAAACCAATTAAAGAGATATTACTACTATTATTATTATTTTACTCATTCTACAGAGGAAGAAACAGAGGCAGTTTACTTGCCCTACTAGTGAGAAGATGAGCTGCAATTTTAACTCAGGCTGTCCTGCTTTACAATCTCTATTTTTCCTATGATAAGCACAAACTAGTAAACAATTTCTGCTAATGGTAAGAAATGTCTTCCACCAACATACACCTGTCTGCCAACCCACACCTCCATGTAAAAGTGAAATAAAACATATATAAAAATTGCACAGTTTACATTCACATTACACATCTTCATCCTCATTATCTTTGAGTTATGGATGCCAATAATAATTTCACTTATCATCTCTAAGGACAGTCTTTAAAAATCTTCCTTACTCTCATTTATTTCAAAACTGTTCTCAAGAGCAGCAGAAATAAATTCCTTCTCACCCAGAGAAGTTTTCTTACAGAGACCTGGAATCTGAGGAGTCCCCCTTTCAATGGAACTCCGCTTCACTCATCCTCACCTTATTAAAGGTTGCACTTCTTAAAGATGTCTCATAGACTGGGCATGGTGGGTCATGCCTGTAATCCCACCACTTTTGGAGGTCGAGGCAAGCAGATCAGGAGGTCAGGAGATCGACACCATCCTGTGAAAACCCATCTCTACTAAAAATACAAAAAAGTAGCCCAGCATGGTGGCACACACCTGTAGTCCCAGCTACTCGGAAGGCTAAGGCAGGAGAATCGATTGAACCTGGGAGGCAGAGGTTGCAGTGAGCTGAGATTGTGCCACTGTACTCCAGACTGGGTGACAGAACAAGACTTTGTCTCAAAAACAAACAAACAAACAAAAAGCATGTTTTATAGACATTTCTATCAACTGCTGTTAAAGGCAGAGACAAAAGAGATTATTTCAGTGGGTGTTTCTGGCCATAGTCCAAAGTAATCCTTTGTGTATGTTGCATTGTATAACAGATTACCACAATAACAAATCTGTATAATTTCATTATTTCCATGGGGCTACAATCCAGGTACACCTTATCTGGAGTCACAGGGTCTCTTACAATCAAAGGATCAGTCAGAGTTGCAATCATCTCAAGACTTGAATACAAAAGAATACGCTTCCGAGTTCATGCATCTAATCATTTGCAGGGTTCAGTCCTTGTGGGTAGTCTGACTGAGGGCTTTAGTTCTTTGCTGGCTGTTTCTGACCAGGTAGTCATCTCAGTAGGGCAGCTGACAACATGAAAACTGGCTTCATCAGTGGGATTAAATGAGAGGAAAGGGAGAGAGCGTGAGAGTTTCTAGTTTTTTCTAACCCAAACTTGCAAATTTATTTCTATTACTTTTGCTGTATTCTATTTTATTCTCTTTTTCTTTTGTATAGATTCATGGGGTACGAGTACAATTTGACACATTGATATATTTTGTTGTGGTGAAGTCAAGGCTTGCAGTGGAGCAAAGCACCAAGTGACCTCCCATCATGAGCCCCCTCCCACCCCAGTACCCCTCTGAGTTTTTATTGTCCATTGTTCTACTCTTTGTTTCCATGTTTACACATTCTTTAGCTCCCACTTACAAGTGAGAATATTTGGTAATTTTTCTTCTCTGTCAGAGTTGTTTCACTTAAGATTTTGGCCTTCAGTTCCACCTGTGTTGCTGCAAAAGACATTCTTTCTTTTTTTTAATGAATGAATAGTACTTCACTGTGTATATATAACTCACTTTATCTAATCTCCCATTGATGAATACTTAGGCTGATTCTGTAGCTTTGTTATTGTGAATTGTGCTCTGGTAAATACACCAGTGCAGGTATCTTTTTGATATGATTTTTTTTTTTCCCTTTGGGTGGATACTTAGTAGTAGAATTGTTAGATTGTATGGTAGCTCTATTTTTAGTTGTTTCAGAGATAGTCACACTGGTTTCCATAGATGTTGTACTACTTTACATTCCCACCAACTGTGTATAAGAGCTCCCTTTTCTCCAAATTCTCACCAAATCTGTTATTTTTTGTCTTTTTAATAATAGCCATTCTGATTGGTGTGAGATGGTATCTCATTGTGATTTTAATTTGCATTTCTCTGATAATTAGTGATGTTGAACATCTTTTTGTATGCTTCTTGGTCATTTGTATTATTTTGAAAAGTGTCTATTCATTCACATCTTTAGCCAGCTTTTTAATGAGGTTACTTGGATTTTTTGTTGTTTTTGTTGTTGTTGTTACGTTTTGAGTTTTTTAAAATCTGCATATTATACCTACATTAATCCATTCCCACATTGCCATAAGGAAATATCTGAGACTGGGTAATTTATAAAGCAAAGAGGTTTAATTGGCTCACAGTTCAGCAGGCTGTAAAGGAAGCAAGATGCTGGCATCTTCTTGGCTTCTGGGGAGGCCTCAGGAAACTCCCAATCATGGTGGAAGGTGAAAAGAGAGGGTCACTTCACATAGATGAATCAAGAGGAAGGGTTAGGGGTAGGTGTTACACACTAAGATGACCAGATCTCATTATAACTCACAATCATGAGGACAGTACAAAGGGGATGATATTAAATTATTCATGAGGAATCATCCCCATGACCAAATCACCTTCCACCGGGCCCCCCCTCCAACATTGGGGATTACACTGTGACATGAGATTTGGGTGGAAACACAGGTGTAAATCATATGAAGATGTTTGTTGTATGTATAGATTGCAAATATTTTCTCTCATTCTGCAGGTTGTCTGTTGACTATTAATTTTGTTTCTGTGACTATCGTTAGCGTACACTCAGGGGATGAGAAATGCTTAAGGATGTAAATATCAGGAGGTGTAGATCATTCAGGGCCATCTTATAAGTCTGTCTATTATACCTTGCAAGCCAGATATGTCTTTGAAGCTTTTTGTTTTAGCTTTAAAATGTATGAATGTTTACATTGTATGCCAAATTATTATGTTTACACTTATTTTAACAGAAGGATAATATCTGAATTATTTACTATCTGGAGAGGATGCATATTGTCTATTCTATAACTTTCAGTATGCTAGGTTGCAGGCATAAGTTCTGGTTGGAGAAGCATTGCCTGTGTCATTTTTTAATATTTTCAATTCAAATCAATCTCATCATTTTTATAAAGGAGAAAAATAAAACCAAAAGGGGACAGTGACTTTCCCATGGCCACCCCTCTCCAAGGCAATGACAAAGTTGAAACTATATACTGGGACTCTGAGTTTGGGGCCAGAATAGTTTTTTCAAGACCTTGCTTTAGTTGCGTCTCAACCACACCTTCTAGCATTTAGCACACACTGCATTTGACATTCCCTAACCATGCATGGTACATGTGGCTTATTCTCCCTGTGATGCTATAATGTCTTAAACCCAAGAACCAAGCCTCATGGTTCCTGATACATTGACAGTCACATAAGACATGTTCAGAGTCCATTTCATTTATCCTTATTTTTCTTAATGTGGGAAGGCTTGATAATGAGGATACTATTGTCTATCAGAAAACATTATTTTTCCATTAAAATCTTTAGAGTAATCACTCACTCTCCCCTCATGGTTTTTCCCAGGCCCTCATCTTGCTCTCCTGATTCATGATAACAAGCTCCAAACAAGTTATCTGACTCCAAGTTCTTCTTTATTTATATACATTTTTCTCTTCTCTTAAGCTTCCATAGGGTCTTAAAAGCAGATTTCATTTTCCTACTGTAAACCCAACAGTCCTCATATTTTCTTCAATTATGTATCCAATTCCTTAGGTAGACCAAGTAGGGTCTTCATGTCAGGACCCTGGGTTAGCCTGCAACTTCATCTCATTCCTCTCTTTGTCATGGGTCTACTCTTCATCCAAATGACACTCCCTAGATATTCCCTAAAAGGAAGAGTTGTTTGTGCCTCCATGCCAATATCTGTGTTATGTCCTCAGCTTTGAATCACCTTTCCTCGAGACTCCTCTCTCTCTTACTCATTCTTCAAGATTTATTTTAAGCATCTCCAGCACTGGAAGCCTTTTCTGTTTCCCCCCTTTCCCAGTCTGCACTTCCTAGGAAAGCTCTAAGACATTCACTTCAGCTATTATCATTTCTCCTCTTTACATTTCAATAGCACAGCCAGGCACCAATAACTACAAGAGTCACAGCAGAAACCACACAGCAATGGGCTTTTTCTCACATTATTTATCAAGCTTTTCTGACACCTCAAACTAGATGCCATGTATAGTATACATTAGCCTCTTTCTCTTACAGTAACTTTAAGAGATCTGTGTGTATGAGTTTTATGAGTAAAGTTATGTCAGAGAAGTTAAGACACAGATGGTCAAAAGTAGATCTGAGATGCCAGTCTAGGTCTGTTTCATGTTTTATTACTACACTTCTCAGATTTATATTATTCAGGAAATGATCAGGTAAAACTGAATCAGCGTGACCTTTGGAGCATTTTTTCTGCAACACTCTTGTGAATACCCTTGTGATTGATCAAATTTGTGCAACGTTTGCTAAAAAACAGCAACCTTGGATTTCCTAATTGAATTTGAGAATTAATCTGAAATGGCTCCAGGAGGGTGTCTACTAGCAGCATGATATAGGTATCACACAGAACTGTTCTTCTATTTGACTCTATAAAGTTCTTTTCATTGCTTTTGAAACTCTCAATGATCTAGTCCTTGCATCTGGATTTGGGGTATCAGATGTTGACAGGAGAGGTTTTTAACCATTAGCATGAACCTGTACTGCTTGTTAAAATACAGATGACTGAACCCCACCCCCCAGGGCTTTTAATTCAGTGGTCTGAGGTTGGCCCTGAGAATCTGCATGTCTAACATGTTTCCAGGTGATGAGGATGCTACTGGTTTAGCAACCATGGATCATCTATTGAAAACCAAGAGTTTACAAAAATTGTCTGGGGAAGAGATACGCTAAAGGATGTAAGGAAGGGAGCCAATGGTCACACTCCACAGAACGCTTAGGTTGGTTATTGTTCTGGCCACTTAGAGAAGGTGGCTACCACTCTGCATTCCCTCACAACAGCGAGCCTGCTTTCCTAGCAACTGAGAGTGAGCTTTTATGGTCGTTTTCAGATAATTCCATTCACTGTTTCACATAATTATTAAACAAATCTGGATATATTTCTTCTTAAATGAGATAATAAGTATCTTTATCGTTGAACCGAAGTTTACTTAGGACATCTATTATTTGCAGTCTAATGCATCCCAAGTGATACAGCCCTTTTATGTGAGCTTCTAAAAAGCATCATCTCACTCTCCAAGCCCCACTCCCTAGAGGTGTGATTATACTTTTCTTTTTTCCTCCTATATACTGAAAGAGGTTCTCCTTCTATCTAAGAATTTTTATTCCAGCCTTGATGTTCTTATTTCATCATTGAATCACTTTAACACTTGTTCCATCAGCCTCCCATTCTTTATCTTGCCCTCTTTGGCAGATAAACATGCTCAAGCTTTCCACCCTTAACATAAAATGCTGAAGATGCTATTCTTTGCCAATTCAACTTCAAGACTAAAGACACATTTTTGCAAAGAGATTCTTTACAGCCCAGGGATTGTTGATGTTTCTGAAAAGAGGTGTAATTATTGTGAAGAGCCCTAGTGAAGCTCTGCAATGAGATTTCAGACACAGCAATATTGACCTCTGTCTCCTGGAAAGAAACAGAAGAAATGTCAGAGTCACAAATGTTGGGGAAAGAGAAAGAAACATGTTATTGTTTACATGAGCTATAGTTTGTACCTGTACACAGACCACACTTAAAGATATGGCCAGGGACTTCAAGAAGACGAAGAGAGAGGTCTATGCATGTTCACTTTCCCATTGTAGAATTTTTTCAAGAAAGTCTCACTTGTTTAAATCAGAATTTTTTTTTAAAGCAAATAAAAACAAGTGAAAATGCTTCTTTAGAGTCTGATTGAAGCCAGGCATTCCCTGTGCATTGTACAAGCATGGAATGATAAGGTTCTCCTTGAAGGAAATATGATGGAATGTGAATTAAAATTCAGTTGCCTTGAACCAATGAGTCACATCAGTCGTAATTCCCATCTCCCTCCCTTTTTTCAGAAAGACTTGACGATGTAGTGTCTCCAGTTTTGATGTCCAGTTACAAATTTGCTGCAATACAATCTCGGTTGACACAGACAGCTCTGACAGCCTTGGGACAATTCAGAAATTAATTCTTAATTGTCAAATTCGGTAGACATACATCGGTTCCTCATTTACCTACTTCATTTGACACTATCGACTCATCTCTTCTACAGAAAATTTTATTTCCCCTTTTCCATTCCTCTTCCTCTTTGGCCTTGAAACTTATTCTCCTTCTTTCTGTTTCCAGTCTTTTTATGTCTGTTGCTTCTGTCTGTTCAGGCTGTTTCTTTTCAGGCTGTTTCTTACCATTTTCTATTTATTAAGTGTTTGTATTTCACTTGACCTACCTTGTCCCTGGTCTTTTATTACTTTTTCTGAACTTCCCAGGCAATCTTGCCCACTCTGTGGCTTTCCCACCACCAATAAACTGCTTCCCAGTCCTGGATACTCTTTAGGGCAATAATTCACCGAATGAGGCATTTTGAAAATTTGGGGAGATGGTTTTTGATTATGATGACAAATGACAGAAGGGACCTGCTGGTGTTTAGAGGGCAGGGCTTAGGTAGGCTAGACATCTTATAATACATTGTATTGTCCCTCTCACCAAGTGGAGAATTATTCTGTGCTCCACATGATTTTATCAGGCCAACCTGACAATTATCTAAGCAAAAAACCTGATTAGAATTGCATGCATGGGCTTAGAACATATGTCTGGTTTTTACAAAATGTCGAAGTTTTTTTTTTTTTTTTGCTTATTTTTATTATATGCTTGATTTCCAGAAATGCAATGAATGTACAAATCAATAAGCAATTGTATGTTGTTTTGGTTTTTCAGTACTTTACTAGGAGTAGTTGATCCTAATGGCAATACTGGACATGGTGGTTTCTGGACACCCACCAGTGACACTGCAGTGACCAGTCTCCCGTCTGGTCTGAAGTGGATCTGAACCCCCCATAGTCCCCATGTACAGCCGATAGCAGGCTGAAATGGATCATGAAGCTGAAGAACTAAGCCAGTGTTAGGTGGCACAACAGGCTGCCCAAGTAAGAGGCCTTACGCATGCAGGTGGGAAGGCTGTACGTGGTCTGTCTTCCCTTCTGATGAGCTTAGATGAAATATGTGGATATACAATAGAGATAGATTGCATAGATGTGATTAGTGTGGCTGACAGTTTATGAGATCTGACCACCTCAGGCAGCAGCTAAGGATTCATCAACAGATGCCAAGATCTTCAGATCCATAGGTTGATGATGAAGAGATGGATGGTCCTCCTCCTCCTCCTCCTCCTCCTCCTCCTCATCTTTAGGTCAATTTCTTCAAAGTTTGGCTTCTCTACTCAGATCCTGTCTGTCTCTGAGCAGCTTGTCTCTTTGATAGGTGGAGGCTTAGATGAACGCGGGAAGATTATGGAGCAATATTAAAGCCCAAATGAAGCTCTGGACCCAGAGACTTCTCAAAACCTGTCTTTGATGCTCTAACTCTTCTGAGGCCACCTGCTTCCACTGGAGTTTAGTCAGGTGGGAAGGTAGGGCACAGTGGAGACTGGGAGCGTCATTAAATAGCTCTTTATCTCATGTCCCTGTCAAGCTTAAAACCCTTTAGTGACTCTTTTGCTTGCCACATAACATCCAAATTCTTTATCTTGGTCTTCTACAGATTCCAGAGTCAGATAGTGCTCAAATCCTAAATTTACCACTTAATAACCATGTGACCTTGGGAAAGATCTTTCATCACTATGCCTTGTGTTATCTTCCAGAAAATGAAAAAACTAATATTGGAGTGTACTGGACAGGACATATGCACTATATCAGATTCTCCCTGGAATTCACTGGCCATGTGCATGGAGTCTCTGTCTCTTCCCGCCACTTCAAAGACATGGATAAAATTCCCTACCACAGGGCATGGGATCTGATATCCCAAGTTGCCATCAGCAAACCCAGAAGTGTGGGTGAGTTAATACTGATGGGGTAAAATTTGACTAATGGAAAATGAGAGATAGCCAACTGCTAGGCAGATAAATTCCCCCTTCTTCCCTCCCATCCATGAATTGCTGCAAAGCGCCATTTCTCCAAAATAGCACAGCCTGTGGGGAGATCTCCCAAGTAGCAGGTGGACACAACTGCTGTGCCTCCTTAAGGCTCGCCATGAAGCAGTGCCCAGCCTGGTAATACATCATCTTGTATTACTCTCCATTGTTTCCTCCCTTTTTCTCACTCCTAATGCCTTGAGTTTTTGCTTTCCCAAATAAAACATCAGTATTTATTTTTGGCCTCTGTTTTCTAGGTGACTTTGAGGGTGGAGGGAAAGGAGACCTTTAGACTAGGGCAGGAAAAGTTGAATTTCACTCTAACTTCTCCTCCTCCTCCCGCCTTTCCCAGCTATCTGGACTACCAATTACCAGATATTAAGGGGTCTATCCTGTCCTGCGGTCTCCTGAGGTTGAAGGGATAATGACTATCCCGGTAATGCTGCCAGATAGTTTAGACCTCAATTCTAGGTTCAACAGGCTGTTTAACCCTGGAAAGTTAATACAGAGAAAGGAACTTGGCTATCCTATCAAGTGCAGGGCTGGAATGCAATCAAGATGAGTCAGCTTCAGAAGTTGTCTCTCTCCTAAGAGATGATGCCTTCTGTAGGTGTTTCCTGAACCCATCCTGGTGGCAATCATGGCCATGTGATGGCTACAGAGATATGAATCTGATCTGGTTTCTGTTCTCAAGTTACCATCTTGATCTGAGGGCAGAGAGGTCCACCTAGGTGCAGTGGCTATGGAGAAGAGGAGACCCTGAAAGAAACAACCAGAAAGGCCTTCTGGAGGAAGTGACCCTAGAGCTCAATAAAAGAGTATAGCATCAAGTAATCTCTCAAATGTTGAAATAAACTGAGCAGGTAAATGAAGAGAAAAGAGAATTCCAGGCAGAGGGTATTGGACCTGGCAACTATCCAGCAGGGAGTGAGCCTGCAGGTGTCCATTCATTCATTCAGCAAATGTCTTTTGAGCCCACAATACAAAGAGCACCAAGGCTATGGTGAAGAGCACCAAACAACTAAAAATATGTCAAGGAATAACGACTTCTCACCTGAGTCAGACCTGAAGGACTCATGGGGGCTAGCACACCACCCATTTCTTGGACAGATGCCCTTGGTCATGCTCTATGCTGGACACTAAGGATTCAGAGGAGCATGAAGGTACCCTGCCTCTATTGTGGAGTGGAAAGATCATGGACAATAATTTTAAATATGTTCAGTGCTGCCAAGGAAAAGAGCCAGACTTCAGCAGGATCAAGCTTATTTGGGCCTCCGAGAAGCCCCACAGCCTTGACTGTGCCTGCCCCTGCCTTCCCACCCCTACCCTGAACTTATCTTACTTGGCCACCTTGGTCTGTGTCACTAGTGGCCCCAGCATACTTGAGGTGAACATCCAGATGCCCTCCACCCAATCTCCAAGTGACAGGAGTGGATATGATAGAACGGGGGCAGAAGGGGTTAATTTGTGGCCTGTTCACTGGCTCCAGGGATTGAGGTCTTGTGTATCCAAAGTGACTTTCATTTCCACCTGGGTACCGGGTCCCTTCCATGGAGCAGCCTATCTTGGATTTCATGGGCCAGGGCTGATCTCTGTCCCCCAGTCCACTTGCCTCACACACAGCCCTGTGGGTAGGGTCAGCAGACCAGATTGCTTATTGTTGGAATGTAAGATGAGAGATCTGGTTGGTGATCTGTCATTTTCACTGAGAGATGGACATGGAGAATACCAGAGTGAGCAAGGGTGTACACTACTATGATGGGCAAAACAGGCTTCTACCCTTTCAGAGTTTGCAACTGAGTGGAGGAGGGATGTTACTAGAAATGAACAAAGTGCTGGCAGGACAGACAGTGGAGACTTGCTGCAATGGGCCACGGGCTTAGGAAGGCATTTCTTGAAAATTGTGGTTTCAGGTCAGAGTTAAGGAAAACTAAGTAGATAAAGTAGGTGAGATAGTGTTTCAAGGAAAAATAAATCTGTCCTTTATCCAGAGATTACCCTGTGTGCGGCAGTGGCTAAGCCTTTCCCAATATCACCCAAACTCCTGCCTCTGCTGTTTCCTGGCTGTGCCACTTTGGGCAATTTACTTGTCACTCTGTTGCTTCTGATAGCAAAAGGAATAGAGATAGACAAGCCAAAGAGAGATAAGGTTTAAAGCTGCTATCTGGAGATTGGATTAGAGCAGGGGTTTAAGAGAGAGAAAAGCACTTCTGTGTTTTTGGTGAGAGTCAAGATGGCTTGGGGCAGGATGTGATAGTAGAGGTAGAGAGAAGTAGAAAGTTATAATTAATTAGAATTGCTTAGTGAGGGAGTGGTCAAGAATGACTCCCAGCTTTCTGGCTTGTGTTATTATAAATAATACATAAAAAGAATGGATGAACTTTATGAATTCATTTTCTATTTATTGTGATTCTAACATACTTGCAAAAACTATTTTGTGCATATTTAATTTAAAGATTAATACTACTACTTATTTACCCCTTAGGTCACTTGAGGAAAATACTTTATCAATACACATAAAGCCTTTGAGTCCCCCATTCTTCTCCCCAGAGGTAACTGCAATTCCGAATTTTTGTTAATCTTGCCTTTCCTATTTATTGTTTTCACTCATATATATATATGAGTAAAACATATATATATGTATATATTGCTAAATAATATAGTGATTGGTTTTGTATAATTTTTGAATTTTACGTTTATTCCATTTGGGGTTCATTAAACTTTTTCAGTACAAAGGTTCACAGTTTTAATAAAATTTGGAAAAAAGTAATAATAATATTATGTAATTTGAGTCAACAATTTAACATATTGCATTAGTTTCCATTCAAAGAGATTTTGCTTATTTATGCCAATGTGTCTCATTCTCTTATTTCAAAGTGTAAAACAGTTTTTAGAACTCATTAAGCTGAAAATCAAATGCTGTTAATTTTTTTTTTAAATCCAAACTGTTACATGCTTGCTTTCCCTCACATTGCTAGCCTTAGATGATAAGGGAAGGATAATACATAATTAAAATTAATAAATATTAGAAACCCCTAAGTAGCATTCATTAATGCCAGACACTGTTTTAAGGACCTGGCATATTTTAACTCAATCCTCACACTAACCCTAAAGAGATTACTATTGTGCCCATTTACATACAGCACAGAGGCTGAGCTGTTTGCCTGCAGCACAGAGGTTAAGTAATTGTCCCAAGGACAAATAGCTTGTTGGTGAACCACAGTCCACACTCTTAAATCACCATTTCACATTAACGCTCCCACATTTCATTAATCTCTCATACTCAAAGGTCTTTGCATCACTAGGAAAGACCTTTGAGTATGAGAGATTAATGAAATGTGGGAGACAATGAATATTAGCATTCCAGAAAATCCTAGAGAGACACATCACATCAAAGTATGGCCTTTACAACCTGGATATGCCCATTGCAAGTGGACATGTGTATCAAGAGCCAGGAAATCAGTAATTACTGTGAAAAACTTAAATCCAAGTTGACAGAGCTTCTTGCCACACAGCCAAAAGCACAGTCTAACGTGAAATGTGCCTGGTGCTGTGTTTTGCCTACTCCAGGAGGCTCTCCAGACTCTGTTAATCTGTATATTTAACCTTAAATTTTCCCATGACATGGATTATTCTTCCTAGTTATTAAGGATTGATAACTTGGCTACCTGTTTATCTAAAGCTGGCTTCAGTGTTTCTCATGGGTTCTACCACTGGAAGGTCCCTGTGTTTAACCCACTGAAGTCCATGGGCCTACCCTCTCCGTCCCAGACTTCCGTGAACCCAGCCAAGTTGCAGGTCTCCAGATTTCCTTTTAGCTAAGATGAGACCAAGAATGCCACCAGATGTTCTTCTCTATGCAACAGAACACAAAGTGCTGAAGTGGGTGTCTCTAAAGATTCTTACTTGCTCTAATGATGAACACTTTGTTTTTTCTTTCAGTGTGCAAATGGTTCCATAATTTAAGTTAATAGTGTTTATGGCAATATGTAATAAATACCATAAAAAGTATAAGTCATTCTGGGTGTGTTAGCTCATTAAAACAAATGCTTGCTAGATTCTGTAGCAAGCTTTAGAAACATGGTGCTAACTCATGTAAATTGCCATGACAAATGTGCTTTAGAACCATAAAGTGTGTACTGACTCATTAATAGTCAAATCCAACATCTCCCTGTTGATTCCCAAGAAAAGTCAAGTGAAGATTGGTGGAAGAGAAATTGCTGCCTGAATTCTGCCACCCTTCAGGCATTCTGATTAGCATATGTGATTTGGTGCCTGTCTTTTGTGACACTGTGCACCTGCCATATCACCGTTGTGTTTTTGATCCTACAAAGTCTGGAAAGGCCTCAGAGCTTTCTTCCTGCCAGTGCCTGATGTGGAGTCTTAAGATTTATGCACACTTCCCAGGCTCCTTCTGGAAAAAAAAAAAAAAAAAAACAAAAAAAAAAAAACAAAAAAAAAACAAAAAAAAAAACAAAACAAAAAACAACAACAAAAAAACGGTTTAAAGGGCTCAGAAAGAGGTTGCCAAATTAAATTCTGCATAGGTGAGTGGCAATAGAGCCAGTCCAAATGGTAAACAAGCATATCTCCTGCCTCAGAAGCACCCAGGAACTACAGGCATAAATATGCAATAAAGCTGCACTGAGGGGAGGCAAGCTCACGTTTTATAATGCATTTCTGTCTTATACAGCATCTGAGGCTCTAGGCACAGTCCAGATAGTGGCCGTTTGGATTTTACTAGGAAAAAAGCACCTTTTTTATTACTCAGCAAAACTACGATCGGGAGTTATAGGAATGATTTTGGAAAAGGTTGGGTATGTTGAAATATATCTTTGTTGTTCCTTTTGCTGTCAAGCTTTGCTATTTAATTTCACGTTGTATAAACTGCTTAAACACTAATAATTAAAAGATTCATTCAACAGAGTTATATGATCCTGAAGTCCACAAATCTCTAAATCTTAGTTTTCTGTGGAAGGTCTCTCACCTTTTATGCTTTTACAGGAGTTGACCTTCTCTATTGCATCCAATGCGGATGAGGCAATTGTTGTCTCATATCTGTGAAGCACGTTAAAGTTTAATGCACACATTCATGGGAAATCTTTGATTGAATCCTCACCACTGGGAAAACACTGAGAAAGCATACTTCCCATTTTACAAGTGAGAAAAATGAGACTCGGGGTAGCTAAGAAAATTGCTCAATATCTTACGGCAAGTAAGTGAAACACATGGACACTAAATTCATGCCTTCTCATTTTAAAGTCTTATGCTTGACTTACTCCATTAAAGTAAGTGGTGGAAAGAGGGGATTCTCCTCTTTCCTTGGTACTTCCACCTCCTATATCCTCACGTTTTCCTGGGAGTAGATCTTGATGATCAGAATCTGTTCACACTGGCACTGGCTCATGTAACTTTTGTCTTTGCATAAGACATATACATGCTAAATGACAGTACACAAGCAGGCTATTTTGATGCCTACTTGATGCAGAATTTACCAAGTATCTGGGAGAATAAAGGATCTATATAATGAATTATATGGTCAAAATATTTTATTAAGGGCTGTGACATGCTAGACATCTGTTATCTGTCTTTTAGAATGCTTGGAGAAACCAGACTTTTAGAAATATATTGACCCACTCATCTTTCCATTCAATCATTAATTAGCTTAAATAATTTAATTGCTAAATCACGCAATATACAATATAGTAGCCCCCTCCAAAAGAAGATAAATAAAAGGAGAAAAGAAAAAACCTCATCAAAGGAAACAAATAAAAGCCCTCTGGGCCAAGTTTATTCAAATCGAGACTAAAGATTGTCTATTTGAAAGCTTGTCAGCTCTATTTACATTTTCTCCACCCCAGTGGCAGTCAACTACTCACTCAAGACATTTATATCCAAGATGTAATGTTAAGTTTGTATGATGACCAGAGCTAGAATTGCCTTGGCATATTGGACTGCTTTCCTTGCATGCTTTTCTCCTATCTTTCATGCCAGTGAGTATGACTTCCCTCCAGTATATATTTTTTTCATTCCTAAAGTGCACGATCTCAGACAAACAGGAAAAGCTTTGACAGTAACTTTGAAAGGCTTTTTGTAAAAGGCTTTTTAAAATTTACTGTTATTTCCAGTTATAGCTATCGGCCTGTACTAGTATACCTATTTGATGTAGTTGAATACTTAGAAAAAATAAAATATGCTTCATAAAATGCTGGTGTAAAATAAACTGCAGGAAGCAGTTTAAAAAAAAAATCTCCACCAAGATTTATTAGCATTGATTTTTTAAAAATTTATTCCATTTTTTATTAGATTTGTATTTCAATTTTATGCTTTAATTTCTTATTAAGAGACTGCATAAGAATAAATACGCAAAGACCTTAGTTAAACAGTGGATGCAACTGTGTGAAAGCATTACTGTAAAAATGAAATAGTTGCCAAAAATCTAGGAGACAAATAGGAAGAGGTAATGTTTACTGAGACCTTACTAAGAACCAGGCATAAAGTACACATGTATTATTAATCCACTTACCTTCTCAACTTTTTTTGGGGGGGGGACAGAGTTTTGCTCTTGTTGCCCAAAATGGAGTGCAATGGCACAATCTCAGCTCAGCTCACTGCAACCTCCGCCTCCAGGGTTCAAGCAATTCTCCTGACTCAGTTTCCTGAGTAGCTGGGATTACAGGCACCTGCCCCCAGGCCCAGCTAATTTTTATATTTTTAGTAGAGACGGGGTTTTACCATGTTGGACAGGCTGATCTTGAACTCCTGATCTCAGGTGATCTACCAGCCCCAGTTTCCCAAAGTGCTGGAATTATAGGCATCAGTCACCTGGCCCGGCCCAACAATTCTTTAAGATAGGCAGAACTGTTACCTCATTTTATAGCCTGATGATTTTTGCATATTGAAATTATGGAATTTCTGCAAGGATCCTGAGCTAGTCAGTGCCAGACCAGAAATCTGAGAATTCAAAGCCAGCTTGTCTGAATCTGACTGTTACTATTCTCGTTAAGGAATCTTGGGCCTGTTGAGATTCAACTATCACCTAATTTGGAAAAGACACTTTTGTCTCCCCTTCCCTTAGCTTCTTTCTCCAACAAAGAATGAAACATCTAGAGACTATTTAAAACACAGTAGGTAAAAAGCTAAGCGACTAGCTTCCTTGTATCTACATAAGTGTTCAAACAGGCTTTTCAAGGAGTGAGTTAAATGTGAGAGTTGATAGGACCCTAAACATGGCCAGGTTTAAAGACAAATAGAAAGAACAAAATCAATTATTGGGTACAGAAGCAGCATATCTGTGCTCAAGTTAAATTAAAGTGACAAGGGATAGTAGAAGGTAGATGAAGTTTGAGTTGAGGTACAGGTGGACTAAAAGAGTAGTGTAGAAAGATTAACAGATAAAGGCAGGTGGGTGCAGACAACTGTACATATTGAAGAAGCTGAAAACAGTGGGTTAGTGGGTGTGAGTGTTACATTCATCTAGGAGGAATTGGACTAAGGGAGAAGGGTGTTAATATGTAATCTTCTAATCTCCAGTAGAACCTGGATTTCAACTCATTATGACTTGGCTTCCATTATCTGATGCAGCAAGCCACCTAAGAGCAGGTTCTCTCCTCCTGCATCTATCATTTTAAACTTCCTAAGAAATTATCTTCTGACTTCATTACTTGGCAGGTGTATTAGTTTCCTGTTGCTCCTGTAACAAAATACCACAAAGTTGTGGACTTAAAACAGCATAAATTTATTGTTTCTCAGTTCTGGAGACCAGAAGTCCAAGATCAACGTGTTGGCAGGGCTGATTTCTTCCGGAGACTCAGGAGAATCTGTTCCAGGCCTCTCTCCTAGGCTCCAGTGGCTGTAGATGACCTTTGGTATTCCTTCCCTTGTAGATGTATCACTCCAGTCTCTGACTCTATCTTCACATGGCCTTCCTCATTGTGTCTGTATGTTTTTATATATATTCACATGGTAGTATTCCTTTGTTTCTGCATCTGTGTTCAAATTTTTCTCTTGTTAGAAGGACACTAGTCAATTAAATTAAGGCACTATTCAATGACCTCATATTAATTTGATTAAATCTGCAAAAACTCTATGTCCAAAGCAGATCACCTGTACAGGTACTGGGGGCTTAGGATTTCAACATATGTTTTTTGGGCAGATACAATTTGACTTCCGACAGTGGAGTGAGATCTGATGTTTCACTACATGCTAGATTTTCACATTTTACATCTGAGAAAACCAAATATTAGGATATTCAAACATCAGGTTTTAGTGGCATGATTTAATCCCAGGCCCAAGTCCTAATGAAATTTTCTTATTCTACCATTCCGGAAAACTTCCTTTTAACTAATGCTCATGGGGTCCCCTAAAAGGCCATAATAAAAGATGTGGTTTAAGGAATGGGGCTAAGGAAGGTGAGGGTTGGGGTAACCATTATTTCTATTTGCATCAATGACACTTTATACCACCTAATACTGAGTAGATGCCCAATACCTGCTACATCAATGCAGAAAATTTCACAAAGCATCAAGGACACTGATAGCAATGAAAGACTGCTTTTGAGAATTCAAATATCTCACTGATAATTTTCACACTCTCCTCCTGGTACACCGTATAGCACACTTATCTGAAAATTGGCTTCCAGATTCAATTTCTCACTAGAGGTCTGCCTTCACTTCACCACTTAATATAAAGCTCTACAGGATGCCTTACTTTCTCTTCTAAAGCACTGTCTTTAGAACAGAGGCTATAGCACAAAAGAGATCTGGTGTCCAACCCCAGCCCCTTTCCTTGCTGGCTTTGTGATCTTGGGTAACTTATATTAATCTTGCTTAACTTCATCTTCATCTACAAAGTAAAGAAAAAGATAGTACCTGTGAAGATTAAATGAACAAATCTATGTAAAGTATTATAGAATAAAACCTGGTAAACAGAATGTGGTGTGTTATCATCATAAGTATTCCATATACTAGGTTTGACACATTGTATGTGATTTTACATATAATGTTTATAACACTTTTTGAGGTAAGTGCTGCGTTTTCCCCCAATTTGCAAGCAGGAACTGACACAGAGGGACTAAGGACCTAGGTTAAGCATTCATGGCTTCAGAAGGTTAGTGAAAGGGATGGGACAGGTTGGACTTAGGCCTGTACGACTCCAAAGGCTTGTTTTTTAACCTCCTTGTCCTGATATATTGCATTATTTTAGGGAGCACAAAGAAATGTGCTTTGGTTTAACAGCAGACAGAAAACAGTCTGAATTTAACTTCACAGTGTTTGTTTAGATATTGACTTCTTACCACAAGTACAATAAAAACTAATAAATAGGCAAGCAAACAAACAAGCCTGTTTTTTCTTAGTGGGAAGTGAACATGGCTAGGAACCATCTGTATCTTTCTCCCACCCCAGCTCAATCCCTTCCCCATGACACTGTCAGGACTCTCATGGCCCCTCCAGGGCAAAACAGCGGCCCTTTGGGTAACCATCAGCCTGGAAGAACAGCAAGATTTCAAATGGGATACTGACTAATTTCAGTTACAAGGAGATTTTAAGCATTTCATCAAGGCACAATATACATAAAGTCACCAAAAACAAGTGGGAAAAGTAGGGTGAAGAATCGCTGGCAAGTGAGTTATCAAATATGAACACAGGGGATATATAGGAACAGTTATCTAAATCCCGAAGGAGGTTGACAAGCCAGGCTAGCAGGTGTTGATAAAGAGGAGGAGCTGCAGAAACAAGGAGGGACCCCTGAAGGAAACCATTTGTGAATGGCTTTTATTTAGCTCCCCTGAGGTCCCTCTGCAGCTCATAAAGTAGCAGACCTCAGAGTTTAAAATCAGATACCAATGGGTCAAGGGCATTCCCAGGAACCCCAGTTCCAATAGCCACCTGCTATGGTCTAAATTTCCCCCAAACTGTATGTGTTGGAAACTTATCCCCAATGCAATGGCACTGGGAGCTGGGTTCTAATAGGAAATGTTTAGGTCATGAGGTCTCCTTCCTCATGAATGGATATTGCCATTGTAGAAAGTGTTCATAGGGGTGGGTTCACTCTCTTCTACTCTTCTGCCATATAAGGATATGTTAGTCTCTGTTTGCCCTTTTACTTGCCATGTGAGCATGCAGCAAGAAGGTCCTCACCAGGTACCAGACACCACAGATGCTGGACTTTCTAGACTCCACAACTACAATTAGTTTTTATTGTACTTGTGGTAAGAAGTCAATATTTTTTTAAAACTCTTTTTTTATTTAAATAAAGTTACGCAGTCTCTAGTAGTCTGTTATGGCAGCCCAAAATGAACTATGACAACTGCTCTTCCCTACTCATTTGTCTGATCACCTCAGAGGGACAATCAACATGAGGGCAGATGAATTTACATTGAGGATGCTACAAAACATAAACATTACCTACTGATACAGAATGTATGAACCTACCTTCCCATAAAAAATTAAAGCATTTTGGTCTGCAGTACAACCAGAATTCAATTATTATAGGAAGACCTATGGTGAAAGAAAAAAGAAGAGTTAAGTAATGAATGGGAGTACATTGGTGAACTTGGTTTCAATTATCCCAAGCATTAAGAAACGTAGGGCTCCAAATGTTGTAAAAACTAGTTTATTGCACATTTTAATGGAGGAGGTGATAAAGGCTGTAAAATTTCTGCATACTTGGTACTATTTACTTAAGAAAACTTGAAATATAATTTTGTTTACAGGTGGATGATTTAGTCAGGAAAAATGTTGAAAGAGGTTCTTTGATCTGCTTTTTCAGATTAAGGAGTTTGGTAAATCAGATGACTAAGCAGCCCACATCTTTAAAACTTCAATTATAATTTTAGACTACTATAGCAGAGATATGGATTCGCCAAACTTGATGTAAAAAGACAACATATATTTCAATTCTGCTGATTGGTTTCAGAAAGTAAAGCCGCTCAGGAGAAAGCTGGACATGTGGATTGAACAGATGGTGACTTGAGACTATAGCCAATCCCCATTGCTAAACTACCCTGATGTCAATGGAATCACAGCTGTCAAAGAATTGTAGAGCCATTCAGTGGAAATGAAAACCTAATTTCAGAAACAATTCATAGGTTTGATGCACATGAACCACACCTTATGTTTCTGTGTCTGCCTTTAGGTTCTAACTCTATGGGTATGTCTCAGTCATTTAGCATCTGCTCCATCTTTGAGTCTGAGTTTCCAGGAGACCTAATTCAACCAGAAGCAAAAGACAGTTGCCAAGAAGATGGCAAAGCATAAGAATTTGGGAAATGGATAAAAACATCCCAGAGATATCCAACAATTAGTAACTGTGTGAACGGATTCTAAAATATTGGGTCTATTAGGCTTCATGGGAAGGTATTCCCTTTGGAAATGATTGACATGGAGACTTTGAACCACTTTCGATGATACAAGCTTGAGGTTAACATGGAGCTGGTGCTTCATAGAATACACTACTTTTCAATAATTGTATTCTTATTGAATTGTTAAAAATTGGTAAATGACTAATATTAGGCCTCTAAGAACAAAATTCATTAGGTTTATTTAGCCTATTTTTGCATTACTGCTACAAATCCAATAGTTTAAACAGCTAGCTGAATACTTTTGATGTTAAAGGTCAAAATTCCATGAAGATTTTAGATCAAGACAGCTATCGCTGAGAAAAAAAAAACAATGCAGATTTGTGGTAAAGTCTCATAAATTTGTTGAACTGCCAAAGCTTTTGACCATCACTGGTGAAGAACTTCTAATGCGGACTTCCATCTGAGCTTTCTCATTGCCAACTATCGAAAATGTCTGTATTATCCAGATGTTGCAGCACAGTTGTGTTTTTGGCTTCACCACTCCCTCTGAGCTATGATTCTGTTTTTGCTTATTGTTGATGTTCTTTGTTTTTAATATGAGCAAGACTTGTGTTTTATACTTTAGTTTTAGTTTCCTTAATCATAGACTAGATGAAAGAAAATTGGCTTGGTTTCCTAATAACCCTAGGAAGTTCAAAACAAAAATCACTTAGAAGCCATAATCAGAATAATAGACCATCACTGTGAACTATGGCCAGGTGTTGTCATGAAAATGTGACATCCTAGAGTAGAAAAGCAACCTGGGTTTCAGAGACTGTTTCACTACTCTGTCTGAAATGTTGTTTTAGCTGCTATGGCTCCAACAAGGTGAACATAGCATTTTATTTAATCTAAATATATTTCTTCTTTTTTTTCTAAGTTGTGAAAAGCCAATGACTACATTTCATCTCTAGCCTCTCGTGAGGTTTAAATTACACAAACAAGAAATATTTACAATGTCAAATGCTGAAGAGTGTTGGGAATCAGAAGTGATTACTCAGAATCAGTTTTAATGACAAGTCAGAAATTAGATTAAGAGATGAAATGCTAGGCCCCCAAGGCTTCTGAAAGGTTAAATAATCATCTTGCATCAGTTGGTACCTTTTTGAGAGGGTCCAGGATGCATAATTAAGAAATAAATTAATAAAAACCACTTTTGAAAATCAACATAAGACATGGCAGGAAATGGAAGAAAAGAGAAGCAAGGGATGCATTTTAACAGACATTAAGAACAAGCCAAAATGCAGTATTTGCTTAAGGGTTTTGATGCTCATTGTGTCAAAACTGCCACAGATTTTAGATTTTTTTAAATGAGAAAAATGAATTAGGCAGATAGATAAGTAGAAAAAGTTGCATGAAACTCAGTAGTATTGAAAATAAACAGTTGTACTTCTCTGTGACTGCAGTTAAACTGATTCAAATTTCAGTGTTCTAGTGGAAGAGTCGAAATAAACCTCTCGTAGTTGTCCAACTGTCTTTTGAGGAGGCAAAAATTTTCACATATCATGTTTATTGATTATAATTTTTCTTTTCTTAGACTGTTAAGATCAGTATACACTTTGCCTCTTACCTCTACAAAAAAGTGGAGAATCTCGTGGTGTGAAGTATATGTGCTCTATAAAGTCCATGATGAAGGAACCCTGTCTGTCATTTGTTACACAGTCCAATATAGAATAGAACCTAACACAGTGGAGTCTCAAAAAGCGTATGTCAAATGAATGAATAAAGAATCAACTGACTTATTCTATTTTTTTAAACTTTTTATCCTTTTCTTCTGTTTTTCTACTTATTAGTATTTTATCTTATGTGTTTTATATATAATTGTGAAATCCACCTCAAATCAAAAGGACAGGGAAGGAAATTTCAGATTTCAGGTAGCTGTAAATAATACTCCCAAGAACCATTGAGGGTAAGATGCAGAGAAAGTCTGGGATAGAATATGACTTAAGTTTATAACCAAATAGACTTGCTTATATTTTACCCCAAAATGCCACAGGCTCCCCCTGTAAAGGACTGAGTTGATCCTTTTTAATTACCTCTCACATGTTCACCTCTTGATAAACTACATCTCTTCTGCTGGGGTGTAATGACTAATTTTATGTGTCAACTTGACCAGAATAAGGGATGCCCAGAAAGCTGATGAAACATTATTTTGGGGTACATCTGTGCAGGTGTTTCTGGAAAATATTAGCATTTGAATCAGTAGACTGAGTAAAAATGATCACCCTCTGCAATGTGGATGGGCATCATTCAATTTCCTGAGGGCCTAAACATCGTAAATTCACTCTCTCTGAGGTGGGATATCTATCTTCTCCTGCCTTTGCACCTCAATGCTTTTGGTTCTTGGGCCTTCAGACTCAGACTGAATTATACCACTGGCTTTCCTGTTTCTGCAACTTTCAGATAGCAGATCATGGGAATTCTTAGCCTTCATAATCTTGCAAGTCAATTCCTATAATAAATCTTCTCTTATATTTAATAAAATACTCTTTTATAGATAAATGAGGAGTACTAATAACAAAAAGGAGTCAGGTTGGTGGGAGCAGAGGAAAGCAAAAAGAAAAAGCAGTTAAGATATAAATCTGTCTTTACCATGGGCCAGGACACAGAGCCCTCCTGTACAAATAACTCATAATCATCCTGCACCCGACTTATCGCCAGACCCTTGGCTAATAGAAAAATACAAGTTAGCTCACTGCAACCTTGACATTATCAGTACTGCATGTAGCCCTTTCCAGCACAAGCACCATCCTATAAAATTCCCAGCAAGCCTTTGTCTCCTTGCAATCAGCTCCTCTCCTTGCTCTCTTGCTGGCCTGACCCTTGCATCCTTGCAACGTATCATCTATATTTTTTTAATTTTTACTTTGAGATGGAATCTCGATCTGTCACCCAGGCTGGAGAGCAATGGTATGATCTTGGCTCACTGTAACCTCCACCTTCTGGTTCAAGCGATTCTCCTACCTCAGCCTCCCAAGTAACTGGGCTTACAGGTGCCCACCATGGCTGGCCAATTTGTTGTTGTTGTGGTTGTTGTTGTTGTTTTAGTAGAGTTGAGGTTTCGCCACGTTGACCAGACTGGCCTCGAACTCCTGACCTCAGGTGATCCGACCACCTTGGCCTCCCAAAGTGCTGGGATTGTAGGTGTGAGCCATCACACCTAGCCTTTGCGATGTATTTTCATAATTTCTCAAAAAAGAATCTTCCTTTCTTTACCTACAACTGTCTTGGTAATTTCCTTTACTGCCCATGCTACCGGATCCAGTTCATTGCTACCCATGGAACTATATTTTTAAAAGAAAACTATGTTTCTCTGGAGAAGCCTAAAGAAGGTTCTTTTTCTCTGTAGAACCCTGATGAATATACCTGGGAAGCAGTGAGAGTTAAGAGAGGTCAACACTCTTGGTCTAGTATAAGTCCCTTCTTTTGGCAACGAAGGATTTCAGGCGAGTGAAATTTCCTCCAAAACAGGTATACAGAAAGAAATGGAGGAAGAGAGAGAGAAAGAGAAAATCTTCCAGAAAATAAAAATATAAAATCAAGTAATGATCTGATTATTCTGTCAGGGTAGTTAGCATAAATGGCAAACCTCTGCCCCTTCCCTCATTCCATTTCAGCAAGTGCTTTCTTTTCCACATTGACTTTGGGTTTCTGTTCCAGTGTCTTTATATTCTTTCCCTCTTCCTGGCACAAGTGACATTTAAAAATTATGGCAAAAACTGACAAAGATATCAAGTCTATCATTTGTAGTTCAAACATCCATTATCCCAATATAGATATAATTACTAAATAGCTTCCAGGTCATCAGGTTGGGAGAAAATCTATGGCTATCACTGGGAATCTATTCTTGTGCACAAGCAAATTCTGAAAACTTTTTTTTTCTCTTTCAGATGCTTAAGGTGAGGAGAGAAGCTGGAAACCTAGAATCATTTCAATTCATTCACCAGCTATTCACTGACTTTTTAGCCATGTATAAATCCTGATTAACCTCAAAAAAGAGTAATATTAAGTTTGATTATTACACATTTTTAAAAAAAGGATATCCAAGATACGACTATCAAAAGATGGCCCAGGATCAACTGCCAAATGAGCTATATGGCCCATATCTGATGATAGAGCAGGGAACATAAAAAACTACTTTCTTGTGCAAAAATTATACTTGTCACAAAGAAAAGATAAGCAGGAGTACTGGAATTTATGGGACATTGAAAAGAGTTCATTATTTCCTGAAGTCTGAAAGTTTTTTTTTTCTGAAAGATAAAAGAAAGTGAACGTGTAAGGGTTAATCAAGAACCAGAGCAAACATTCAACAGATGGTATTTATAGACTTCAAAGTCCCTAAGAATATGTTTTTCCTAAGTAGTAAGAGGGGAAAATAAGAATTCAGTCTAACAAAGAATAAAGATAGCTGCAAGTTATGAATAAACGTATCAGAGGATACAAGAGAATTATGCTTCCTTACATTTTGCTTCCAAGGTTTTCATTTTTCTGAAAATATAAATGAAATTCAATTAAATTAATATTTTTACAATTTTTATAAGATATTATTTTTCTTTTTAAAAGCTGATATTGAGTACTGAATTCTCTGAGATCTAGCATTCCACATCTGGAAATTAGTTACTACTTAAAGCAAGAACCAATGGCTCCTAGGAGAAAATGCAGATGATAATGTCAACTGACCTCTAGAGGGCTTACTACAAATCGAATCTAGTTAATGAAGAGATACCAGACTCACTTCAGGAAGCACTTGTTTTTAAAGGTTATATACAGGTATTTAAAAGACTTTTACCTGGAGACACTCATGCCTGGCGTGCTTTTCCAAATGACAAATGAGTCTTCATTAATCTTCAGGCATAGTTCTGTATTTCCAATATCCTTCTTTCTCTCTTTCTTTCTTTCTCTTCCTTCCTTCCTTCCCTCCTTCCTTCCCTCCTTCCTTCCTTCCTTCCTTCCTTCCTTCCTTCCTTCCTTCCTTCCTTCCTTCCCTCACTACCAAAAAACCAAAAACACACACTAAAACAAAAAAAAAAAACAAAAAAAAAAAAATA
>CAUYQU010041813.1:0-105376 GCA_963574635.1 Cheracebus regulus
ATTCACACCAAAAGTTATTGTGTCACTGAAGAATTACACAAATTATTTCTTTTATTGTTAAGAGTTCAAAATTGTTCTATTGACTTATGACTGGGCTAGTCCTAAAAAATAGGATGATACCAAAAGTCTATTTCCTACTTCATTTTTTTTTTTTTTTTTTTTTTTGAGACAGAGTCTTGCTCTGTCGCCAGGCACCAGGCTGGAGTGCAATGGTGCGATCTCGGCTCACTGCAACCTCCACCTCCTGGGTTCAAGCAATTCTCCTGCCTCAGCCTCCCGAGTAGCTGGGATTACAGGCGTGTGCCACCAAGCCCAGCTAATTTTTGTATTTTAGTAGAGACAGGGTTTCACCATGTTGGCCAGGATGGTCTTGATCTCTTGACCTTGTGATTCTCCCACCTCTGCCTCCCAAAGTACTGGGATTACAGGGATGAGCCACCACGCCCAGCCTATTTCCTACTTCTTATACCAAACTACTCTTTCTTCAGCAAAGCTGTTTTAAACATCCTATTTGCTTTCCAGTTATAAGAAGAATTTAAATTGAAAAGCGGTTATAAAAAATCAACTGCTTTTCCATCATGCTAAGATTACCATTTTAACTCCTATGTATATATTTCAGAGTTTTTTGTAAGCATATATATGCTCATTTTCTTCTTCTTCTTCTTCTTCTTCTTCTTCTTCTTCTTCTTCTTCTTCTTCTTCTTCTTCTTCTTCTTCTTCTTCTTCTTCTTCTTTTTTGAGATGGAGTCTCGCACTGTTGCTCAAGCTGTAGTGCACCGGCGCAATCTCAGCTCACTGTAATCTCCGCCTCCCAGGTTCAAGCAATTCTCCTGACTCAACCTCCCAAGTAGCTGGGACTACAGTCGTGTGCCACGACACTCAGCTAAATTTTTTGTATTTTCAGTAGAGACGGGGTTTCACCATGTTGGCCAGAATGGTCTTGATCTCCTGACCTCGTGATCTGCCCTCCTTGGCCTCCCAAAGTGTTGATATTACAGACGTGAGCCACTGCACCCGGCTGCTCATTTTCTTCTTTATAAATAGAAATCACGCTTTCTTGACCGAACAATATGCTTTCTTTATTACTAAACATCTTTCTATATGACTGTACATTCCTTTGTGCAGAGGCACTGCAGGATATTTAGCTAAGCATCATTATTTTTGCCTGCATCAGTTTTACACACTGTTCTAGGTAAAATAGGCTGAGAGTAATTCTGCTCTCAAGGAGATGACATTCTACTGGGAAGAGAAAGGCCAAAAAAAAAAAAAAATGAGGTGGTTGCAAGAAGTAGCAAATACTATGAAAAAACAAACAATGTGATAGAGTAGGGAGGAGAAATTGCTTTAACTTGAATGGCAACTGCATATCTCTTGAAGAGAAAACACCTGTTTTGAAACCTGAATGATGAGAATAAGGTCATCATGGGAAGATCTAAAGGGAGAGCATATCAAGCATAGTAATAGCCAGGTTCAAGCAACTCTCCTACCTCAGCCTCCAGAAAAGCTGGGACTGCAGGCATGCACTACCACACCCAGCTCATTTCTGTATGTTTAGTAGAGACAAGGTTTCACCATGTTGACCAGGCTGGTCTCCAACTCTCAGCCTCAAGCGATCTGCCCACCTCGGCCTCACAGAGCGCTGGGATTTCAGGCAAGAGCTACTGCACCCAGCCAAGTTAAACTTTTAAAAGCTCGCTCTGGGTATCAAGGGTCATCAATCTTGGAAAGGGAAGAGTGAGATCAGAAGCTGTTACAAGAATGTAAGTAAGAGGAAATGGGGGCTTAGTATAGAGGTGTGGTGGCAGAGATGAAATAAGCTCATCAAGTTGAAAAATACTTTGCAGCTAGAGCAGGTTATTCACTTGCTGATGCATTGGATGTGAAATGTTAGAACAAGACATGAAGTTTGACCCATTAATTTTTACCTTGACCACTCATTTGAAGAAGCATTTTCATAAATTTGGAATCATGCTGTTTGTCATATATAATAAAAAATACTTTTCTATATTTGTAGTTTATCCTATAATTTTGTTCATGCTGTTTTCAATACATAGTGCTACTGTATTTAATCTTATGAAGTTGAATGAATCAATCTATTCCTTATCTTTATTTCTTTTAGTAATAAGCTTATAAAGTAATTCTCTACCTCCAAAATTACTCACCTATTATTTTCTACTAAATTTTTTGTTTCATTTTTCCATGTTTGTAATATATCTGAAATATGTTTGTGAAATGTGAATAACAAATATCCTCTCCTCTTCCCTGAGTGGCTGCCTAATTATCCTGACATCATTAGTTAGATAATCCATCTTTTATCCTCTGATTGAGATGCCACTTTTATACTATACTTAGCCTTATTTTATTTAGTTCTATTTTTGGACTCCATTTATCTGCCTAAACTTGGTCTAGTACCTAATTATTTTCTCAATTATTAGATTTTTATAATACACTTTAATATGTAATAAGGAAAGTCTATCCTCATTACTCTTACTTTTCAACATTATCTAGGTTATTCTCACATTCTTTTTTCCAGATGAACTGAGAATCATGTTGTCACATTTGAGGGGAAAAAAACAGTTTAATACGTGGTAAATTACCAAGATGTCAGCTCTATATTTGGTTGGAATTAATGTACGTTTTTAGAATATGGTATGCTAAATCTAAAAAATGGCCTGAGCACATAATGAAGAAAAGAAACAATCATTATTTTCTCCTTTCTTTATGCCCTTAAGGTAAGTTCAATTTCCTGCCTTTTTCAAGAAAATCAAACTTTAGAGATCTGTCATGTATAGTAATAGAAATGATAGTGTAATAGTTCCTTTAATTATAAACATTTACATTTTACAATACCAAATGATTTATAACAAAGTACTTGTACATGATTGGCCCATTCTTTCAAACTTTGAAATCACACTTTTGTTTCTTCAAAGGGAGAAAATAATCTAAAGTTATTGCTTTCGTCTTATATTTAAGCATGTCCCAGAACTCAACATTTAAATACTTCTTCATTGCTAGGTATCTCATATATACTTTTTGAATTTTCTAAGAATGATACTCTCTGAAAATGCAATTGTGTGGTTTTGATTCCGTTTTTCACATTTTAGACTTCATTTGCTTATAAATCACATTTACTCTTTAAATATGTTATTATTCTGAATGTCTTATTACTTGCTGCATATGACAGAGATATTACTTAGAAAGTAAAAAACAAAAATGAGGATCAAAAATCTTGCCTTGATTCATTGGAGGAAATTACAGCATCATGTGTATATGCATAATTGTAGTTGCAAGAGAGTTTGGCCACCCAGAAGTAGAATAAACTAAGAAGCCAAAACTACAATATCAAGAAAAGGATGGAAACAGGTTCAGTTCAGTTATCCAAGAAGTTAAAATACACTGGTGATGTTTACAAGCAATAAGGTGTTATCTTTCACACACCTCATGCTTACTTACCCATTAAAGCAAACCAGTGCTATGAAATAAAGTTCATAGCAATTGTACATGGTTTCTCCTGCTTTTCCTGCTTCAGTCCATGCCCTTCAGACTCTTGATTTCATCTGTTATTCATTTAAAGATATAGTTCCTCCTATCTGGAATTAGTTTCAGCAATGAGTTTCCTCAGCTTCTAAAATGTCCTGCCATTCCTCATATTTCATCATTGTCTTCGACAGATGCCTTTCAATTTCTCACTCATTTCACACAATCTCAGGTAGGATTCTACAACCTGACTGACTCCTCAGAACTCAGTTACTGACCCTAAGGCCTCCGCCTAATGGTTATTATGAGAACTAGATGATGTAATTGTAATAAATATGAAGCATTTTTCACTATGTAAACCACATAAAAAAATGCAATTAATGGCACCTGCTACTAGATGCAGTGTCCTATAGCAACCAGTTGTAAAATAAAAGCAAATTGATTCAAGTAATTGCTTTGTCAACCAACAGCTTAAAGAATAATTTAGCTGCTTTATTTTTTATTTAATTAGCTAAACATTTAGTGTCACAAACAGAATCAACATAGGTGTGACAGCTGGTGGTCATTATGTTCATTATGTTTTTATATAGAAACAATTTTCACATCTGCAGACAAAAAAAAAAAAGGAGCCACTAGAGAGAAAAGTTGAATATACGTAGGGTGAGCATATGTTCTCATTACTTGTGACAGTACCAGTGAATACCTGTTATCCTAGAATTATTTTTAATAGTGGCCAGTTTCACTCTCCATCATGCAGTGTACAACTGAATTTTCTGTGGTGATGAAAATGCTCTGTATTTAGGCTACCCAATAGGGTAGCTACTAGCCAGTGTGGCTATTGAGCCTTCAAAATGTGACTAGTACAACTCAATTAATTGTATTCAACTTCAATTTAAATTTAATTAGCCAAATGTAGCTACTGGCTACTATATTGGACAGTATAGCTCTAAAGTGTCGTGGTTTGGATATGTTCTATGGCCATACTACAATAAAGTGTATTTGGTAAACTGAAGTCCTTAAGGCCATTAGAGGTATATAATCCATGTGGAAGGATTAGTCTTGGAAAAGCAAATTGACCTTCCCACCTCATCAGCAAGAGGGACTGGAAGACTATATGTGGAAAGTTTTGAGGTGAAAGAATAAATAATTTAGAAAGCTCATGTCAACTAACCTTAAGAACTTCAATAAAATATCACCAGAAAGTGAAGGAGAGGTGATTTGGAAACACAAATTACCACATGTTGGAGGAGAGAGCCAGAACTTCAAGGGGGAGCTAAAACTTCCTAGCTGTGATAATGGGACCTCATGTTCTTGCTATGTTCCTCGTTCCATATGTGTTTTTATCATTTCTTACCTACCACAGTCCAATTCACCTCACAAGCTGTACCTTGTGTTCCTAATTAACAGGCAACCAGCAAAAAAAGAAGTGACCTTTTCTTGACTAATTTTCTTTCTTCAATTCAACAAGGGCCTGTGAAGTACTGTGCAATTAATAAGAATGTAGGAAGAAGTAAAGGTCTCATTTTATGGTTTAAAAAGGATTAATTTTACAAAGAGGAAGCTAGTTAGAATTCTAATCGTAGTTAATATGCGTTCTGTAGCACAGTATCTAATTGAGCCATTTTCTATGCTTTACAAGAATAACAGAACAAGTGGTTGTTTAATTTTTTTCTATATTGCATTATATTTGAATGTAGTTATTCATTAAATCATAATTAGGAGTGACATACAGACCTAATTCATTACCATAGCACTTACTGGCACTCAACATGTGACTTGTTAATATTTGTTCTTTTCAAGGGCAAACAAAAACTTATTCCATTTCAGATATAAAAAGTTATTTTAAATACTTGAATAAACTGAGATTGCTCTATTTTTACTTAAATTTACTTTCCTTCAGCCAGATATCCATAGAAGTTTAATCTAGTATGGTTCACAAATTACAATATTAATTTGGCTTTTCTCTGTTTATATGGAGTTCCCATGAGAATTAGCAATATATATTTTATTACCAACTCTAGAAAATATTACTTTGCAGCAGAGGGGGGAAACACTTTTTGCTTTTTTTGAATTTTCAATTTTCTGAATCTCCAAACAGGCTAACAGAAATAATATTGCTTTTAGTGTCTCTTATTTAAAAAAAAAAATACTGAACCTAGAAACCAGACAGCTGGTGTTTTCAATTTTCTTAACTACTGAATTGTATTAACTGCATGATCTAAGTCAATTGATTGTGTGGAAATCAATGGCTGAGAAGGCCAGATCTTCTCTCGTGGTTGGCCTCATTCCTAAGCTTCTGAGCGTGTGATATTCACTCAGCGCACCATCAACTTTTAAAATAAATTGCTTTCTAAATGTCCAAGTTATAAACCTTGATGAATGATATTTGTCTCAGTAGTATCCAGTAAATGAGTGACAAATATAATTTAGAAATTTACATTAAAAATAGCATTTTTAACTTTTTCTAGTTACATTTGTTATAGAAAATCTGGATAGTAAAGATATGAAGAAAATATAATCAGCATAATTCAGTCTCCTACTATTAAAATTAGGATACATGTCTTTAGACTCTTTTTTCATATATGTGTGTATATATGTAAGAGTGTGTGTGTGTGTGTGTGTGTGTGTGTGTGTGTGTGTGTGTGTGTGTGTGTGTGTGTGTATGCTCCTGTTGTAGGGGTGGTAGTAGATAGAATAATGCCACCTCATCAAAGATTTCCACATCCTAATGCCTGGAACCTGCGAATAAAAGAGGTTACATGACAAAGGGGAATTAAGGCTGCAGGTGGAATTAAGATTGCTAATCAGCTAAACTTAAACATAGAGAGATTTGCCTGGATTTTCTAGATGGGCCCTATATAATAGCAAGAGTTCTTAAAAGTGAAAAATGAAGGCAGATGTAATGTAAGAAGGACTCAACTCATTGTTGATGGCTTTAAAAATGGAGAAAGGGGACCACAAGCCAAGCATTGCAGATATCCTTGTTAAGATGAAAACAGACTAAAACTTTACAGCCTCAACCAAGTGGACCTAGTACACATTACAGACCATTCTATCAAACAACTGAAGAATATACATTTTTCTTATCTGTGCATGAAACATTCTCCAAAATAGACCATAAGCTTGGCCATAAAGCAAGTCTCAATAAATTATTTAAAATAAAAATTATATGAAGTATCTTCTCAGACCAGAGTTGAAAAAAATTAGAAATCAATACCAAAGGAAAATCTCTAAACTACACAAATACATGAAAACTAAGTAACTTTTCATGAATGACCTTTGAATAAACAATGAAATTAAGATAGAAATCAAAATGTTTTTTGAGATGAATAAAAACAGAGACATAGCATACTGAAACCTCTAGGATACAACAAAAGTAGTGCTAAGAAGAAACTTTTTAATGTCAAATGCCTATATCCAAAACATAGAAAGATCTCAAATTAGCAACTTAACATTGCATCTCAAGGAACTAGAAATACAAAAACAAACTAAACTCAAAGCTAGAAGAAGAAAAGAAATAAAGATCAGAGCAAAACAAAATGACATTGACACCCAAAAAAAAAGATACAAAAATTCAACAAAAATTGTTTTTTGAAGGATAAATTGATAAATTAATAAAACAGATAAACTGCTACTAGATTAACAAAAGAGAGAGAGAAAGAAAAAATTCAAACAAGCGCAAAGCACAATCAGAATCGATAAAGGAGACATTGCAACTGATACCACAGAAATATGAAAGATTATCAGGGACTACTATGAGTATATCTATGCATGCAAACTAGAAAAACAGAGGAAATGGATAAATTCCTGAAAACATACAAGCTCCCAAAATTGAGCCAGTCAGAAATTGAAATTCTGAACAGACCATTAATGAGTAATGAAATTGAATTCCTAATTTAAAATCTCCCAACAACAACAAAACCCAGTACCAAGTGGATTCACAGCCAAATTTTACCAGACATATGAAGAAGAGCTTGTATGAATATTACTGAAACTATTTTTTTAAAAATCAAGGAGAGATTTCTCCCTAACTTATTTTACAAAACTAGTATTATCCTAATACCAAAATCAGGAAAGGACACAACAACAAAAGAAAACTACAAGCCAGTATGCTTGATGAACATAGATGCAAAAATCTTCAGCAAACTGAATCCAGCAATACCTCAAAAAGATAATATGCAGCTGGGCACAGTGGCTCACACCTATAATCCCAGCACTTTGGAAGGCCAAGGCAGGTGGATCACTTGAGATCAGGAGCTTGAGACCAGCCTGGCCAACATGGTGAAACCCCATCTCTGCTAAAAATACAAAAATTAGCTTGGCATGATGGTGGGTGCCTATAATCCCAGCTACTCAGGAGGCTGGGGCAGGAGAATCACTTGATCCTGGAAGACAGAGCTTGCAGTGAGGCGAGGTCACATCACTGCACTCCAGCCTGGGCAACACAGTGAGAGACTCCCCATCAAACAAACAAACAAAAAAGATAATATACATTATGATAAAGTGGGTTTTACTGTTTTATTCCAAGGATGCATGGATGGCTGAACATATCCAAATCAATAAATATGATTCACCACATAAAAATAATTAAAAGCAAAACCATATGATTATCTCAAAGATGCAGAAAAAGCATTTGATAAAATACAACATTCCTTCCATGATTTAAAAAAATCGACAAAATAGTTATTAAAGAAACATACCTAAAAATAATTAGCCATATATAACAAACCCGTAGCCAACATCATACTGAATGGGGATAAGTTTAAAGCATTCCCTCTAACAACTGAAACCAAACAAGGATGCCCACTTTCACTATTCCTATTCAACACCATAGTAGCAGTCCTAGACAGAGGAATTTGGCATGAGAAAGAAATAAAAGACATCCAAATTGGAAAAGAGGAAGCCACATTATCTCTGTTTACTGATGACATGACATTATACCTAGAAAATCCTAAAGACTCTTCCAAAAGACTCCTAGACTTGATGGATGACTTAAGTAATGCTTCAGAATACAAAATCAACATACCAAAATCAGTAGCATTTCCATACACTAATAACATTCAAGCTGAGAACCACTCAAGAAGCCAATTCTACTTACAATAGCCATACACACGTGCACACACACACAAAATACCTAGGAATACATTTAACCAAGGAGGTAAAAAATCTCTACTACAAAACACTGATGAAAGAAATCACAGATGACACAAACAAATGGAAGAAATGTCTCATGCTCATGGATCAGAAGAATCAATATCATTAAAATGGCCAAATGGCCTAAAAAATTGTACAGATTCAACTCACCTCTGTTAAATTACCAGTGTCATTTTTTACAGAATTAGGAAAAAAATCCTAATATTTATATGGAACCAAAAAAGAGCCCAAAGAGCCAAAGCAATCCTAAGCAAAAAAGAACAAATGTTAAGGCATCACACTACCTGACTTCAAAGTATACTGTAAGGCTATAGTAACCAAAACAACATGATACTGGTACAAAAAATAGAAGCACAGATTAATGTGACAGAATGGAGAACCCAGAAATAAAGCCACATACCTACAGCCAACTTATCTTTGACAAAGTCAACAAAAATAACACAGTGGGGAAAGGGCTCCATATTCAATAAGTGGTGCTAGGAAAATTGGATTGCCGTGTGCAGAAGAATGAATCTGGACCCCTATCAGTCACAATACCCAAAAATTAACTCAAGATTAATTAAACACTGGTAAGACCTGAAACTATAAAAATTCTAGAAGAAAACTTAGGAGGGCCTGGCATGTTGGCTTATTCCTGTAATCCCAGCAGAACTTTGGGAGACTGAGGCATGTGGATCACTTGAGGCCAAGAGTTTGAAACCAACCTGGCCAACATGGCAAAACCCTGTCAGTACTAAAAATACAAAACTTAGCCAGGCATTGTGGCACACACCTGTGATCTCAGCCACTTGGGAGGCTGAGGCACAAGAATCACTTTAACCCAGGAGGCAGAGGTTGCAGTGAGCTGAGATTGCATCACTGCACTCCAGCCTGGGTGACACAGCAAGAATATGTCTGAAAAAAAAAAGAAAAGAAAGAAGAGAAAAAAACTAGGAAATACTGTTTTGGACATTGGCCTAGGCAAAGAATATAAGACCCTCAAAAGCAAACTAAGCAAAAACAAAAATAGACAAATGGGACTTAATTAAACTAAAAAGCTTCTGTAAAGCAAAAGAAATAATATTATAAATAGACAGTTTACAGAACGGTAGCAAATATTTGTAAGCTATGCATCTGGCAAAGGACTAGTATTCAGAATCTACAAGGAACTCAAACAATTCAACAAGAAGCAAATGACCACATTGAAAAATGGGCAAACAACATTAACAGACATTTTTCAAAAGAAGACATACAAGCAGCCAACAAATATATGAAACACAAGCTCAGCATCACTAACCATGCCAATGAAAACTACAGAGATATCATCTTACGCCAGTCAGAACTACTGTTACTGAAAAGAAAATAAAAACAGATTTTGATGAAGTTATGAATAAAAGGAAATATTTGTAAAGTGTTAATGAGGATGTAAGTTAGAACAATCTCTGTGGAAAGCAGTATGAGATTTCTCAAAGATCTAAAAATAGAACTATCATTTCATCTAGCAATCCCACTATTTATATGTACTCAAAAGAAAATAAATCATTATATTAAAATAACACATGCACTAGTATGTTTATTGCAAAATTATTCACAAGAGCAAATTCTTGGAATCAACTTAAGTGTTCATCAGTAGATGATTGGATAAAGAAAATGTGGTATATTTGCATTATGGAATACTACTCAGCCATAGAAAGAATGAAATAATGTTCTTTGCAGCAAGATGAATGGAGCCTGAGACCATTATCCTCAGTGAAATAACTCAAAAACAGAAAATCAAATATTACATTTTCACTTATGAGTGGGAGCTAAACAATGGAATTCCATAGACATAAAGATGCAAATAATAGATATTGTAGCCTCCAAATGACCTATTGGAAACAATGTTCACTCTCTGATGGTGGTTACACTAGAAGCCCAAACCTCACCATTAACAACATGTCCATGTAACAAACCTGCACGTGTACTCCCTGAATCTATAACTTAAACAAAAAGGAATCCTGCAATTAGAAAAAAAATATTGTGTACAAATTTAGATTTCTTATACAAAATTGGAAAAGTGTTGTCATCTAATTAAAATCGGTTTTAACCTATGATGCCCAATGTGACATTAAGATTCAATTTTATTGACACATAGCATTGCCATTTGTAATAGGGACCCAATGTCACTAAGTAAATAGCAGCCCCTTATTTTTCATCTTATTATATGAAAGACTTGTATGTGAAATGCCAGGAGTGTACAGTATTCAAGTAACACATATTCCTTCTCTCTGCACTCTATCCATTAACCTTACTCCTTGGGAGAAGTGACTGATCTGTTGAAAGAGTTAGGAAGAAACATCACCCATTACACCAGATTACCCAGAAACAGAACCTCCATATAAAAATTGTGTTGGGTCATCTGGCCTCTCTTTTGCTCTTCTGAGCCTCCTTCTGCACTTTGGTAAGCACACTAGGTCAGGTACTTCCTTATGTGGTTGAAAAATACAACACTCCTATGTTTCGGTGCTTATAAAACTGCAATTTACCTAGACAAATTAGCTGCTGGAAGAAAGGGGATTCTAGCTAGCAGAGTGCAATGCTGTCAAAAATAACCGTCCTTTCATTTCTCAGAGTATGCTGTGGAGTACCAAAATGTGTTAGTTCTTCTGGGCATTTCAGGAAGATGTAGAATAAGACTTTCTCCCTCTACTTATACTTGAATTTCAGTGGTTCTTGAATTTAATTGCAAAACAGAATAATTTGTGGAACTTAAAAACTAGCCATGTGACCTGAAGGTTCTAATTTCACTGGTCTGAGGTTGACTCTAATTATTGTAAGGGCCTGTAGAGTATTGTAATGGTCCAGGATAATACTGTTATCAGTTTGCTAGCTCAAAAGCACAGAGGGAAGAAATGATATGATTTGTTTTGGCTATCAGGTCTTAGTAATTTGGAAATATTTGCAAGACAACATTAGTGTTTTACTCTGGTGGGATTTAGCAGCCATCATCTCCAACATAGGTGATTTTTCTAGCTTAGCTTTACTGCAGTACAATTTTGAAGATGCAAGTCTTTATGTTAGAGCCCATTGACTTAAGAGAAACATTTGCGGTCTCATTTGTACTGTGTCTGTCTTAAAGGAGGCAATTGTCAATGGCTTTCTCAACTCCCATTCTGAAGTTGACCTTCCATCTATCTCCTTTTCTCTTGAATCTTTCTTCTCACCTTACCAAAAAATCTCAACAAAAAGAAACTAAATGAGTAAGATGAGGAGAAGCAGGGAGCTGGAAGAAAAAAATCTAAAATGGAAAAAAAAAATTAAAAAGGTAAATGAGATGAGTACTTTTTAAAAAGGCAGTAAAGAGTAGATAGAAAATGAGACAATGGAAGTATTATGCTGCAATCTATGTTTACCTTGTGCTTCTCAAGTGGGCTAAAATGTCAAAAATAATATTACCTTCTTCATGTATATTTCTCCAAATAAGAATAAAATGTGATGGAATGGCTTAAACAGAATAGAACTACTTGGAACCAACAATTAATTTATCATTTTTCATCTGTTCTTTTAACACTTAGTAATCAGGATGAGCTATGTTAAAAATTCAGCTTTATATTTTAAAAGCATTACATTCTTCCATATATCCATATGTATTTCCAATTTCCCTCTGCAATGTGTTTGTGTGTATGTGAATGTGTGTGTGTGTGTGTGTGTGTGTAGACAGACAAAGAAAGAGAGACAAAGAGTATAAGGTGTTCCACATTCCATGTCTATATTCCATAAACTTCATACTACATTTTTAAATGTGTTATTCCCTACTGGAAATCCTAATATAATTAAAGAATCTTTACACCATGCAAGTTTCACTGATGCCTAATCTGGGCTTATTTTACAAATAATAAAACTCAGGAACACAAAATTACCAAGGTCAAATTACTATTCAGTGACCTTCTGGCGACAAAGATTTTGATGCTTTACAAATCTCTTTCTTAATAACATGTCATAATAAAGAATGAAATGAAGTAAAAAAAAATGTGAGAAAAGTGCTTTTGAAATATTTAAAACAGGGAATACTGATTTTTGTAGCCCTGAGCATGAAAACAGCTAAGGACTATAATATGGTCATTTGATCTCATATGTAGGTGGATTAAAGTGTCTAGCTGTTGGCCTAGGTGTTTTGATCTGAGAAGTCTAGGAATCACCTCCACAACCCCACCCCAGTTAACTCCTAAAATAAAACAAGAATTTGAGACACTTCCAGAAATCCATGGCCTACAGAAGCAGTGATTCAATTATATAGTCAATTAATTATTTGCACTTATATTTTTGTAACAGTCTAATTATTGTTTTCAATAAATAGTCGTCTTCATGTGGCCATTAGTAGGTAGAGTTATGTTTGTAATTTTTTTTTTTTTTTTTGAGACAGGATATCACTCTGTCACCCAAGCTGGAGTTCAGTGGCACAATTCAGCTCATTGCAACCTCTGGCTCCCAGGCTCAAATGATCCTCCCACCTCAGCCTCCAGAGTAGCTGGGACTACAGATGTATGCCCCAAAACCTGGTTAATTTTGTGTATTTTTGGTAGAGATGCAGTTTCACCATATTGCCCAAGCTGGTCTCTTGGGCTCAAGTGATCCACCTGCCTTTGCTTCCCAATGTGCTGGGACTACAGCCATGAGCCACCACCCCTGACCATGTTTGTAATTTCAAATGTTCCCAAAATTCATAAAAATTACATTTCATACACTGAGTCATGGATTTGGCAAACACATTCTTGTGTACACATAAAACTCAAGTGCTTAAAACTTAGGAGTAGAAAAACAAATACCATCATTGGCAATTATAAAATTTGACTAGTTATTGTTGCACTGTGGTATGTTACTGCATGCTGGTGTTATTTAAACATAATCCACAAAATGTTCATAAAGGTTTTGGAAGGTTTTTTAAATATTAGTAAGCCAGTCAGACAAATTTTAACATTTTTTATGTAAATATACAGAGACAGATATAGGAATAGCATATTTTTCATGGAAAAATGTCAAAATATTTGTATAAAATGTATATTATATAACCCTTTATATATATAAGTAACAATAAAGATATGCATATGCTTCATGTCAAACAAGGCAATTGATGTATAAAAATAACTATATAAGAATATGATGATTAAAATTATAATCACACACATACAATAACATTCAAGTGAAATTTATTGTACTGTAGCTAATATGCCATCCCTGCCAACTACTTGAGACTCTTCTATCTCAAAAGCTTAATGGCTAAACCTTAGAGATTTAATATGCCACCATGTCTGGAGAAATAAGCAAGACATGCTTGATTAGTTTCAATGTGAAGTGTACATTTCTATGAAACTATTTAGCAGGCTATGGCTTGTGTGTGTAAAATGTCAGGATTATTAAGTTTGATATGAAGTCAGTGTCTTGGGATCAATTAATTTAAATTTCATTAAGAAAAGAAGAAATCTATCATTAGATATATTTTGAAACACACAAAAAGTATTGAATGAGGATGACAACATGTTTAATTCAATATGCATCTTCACAGGACCTGTCAAATAATCTAAAAGATCTGATGCATCATAGGTCTTATAGGTATCTTTGTCAGCTTTGGATACCTCTTCTTTTACCACATTGTAACAATCGAGTAGTTGTGTTCTGATTGCCTTGAAGTTTAATGTACTTCTATTTTGAGGCATTTACTGAATCATATTAAGAACCATTGTTCTTGAGGTATAGGAGCACTATCATTTTTCTTTATTCTATTAAAAAGGTCTCTCATCTTCTTCCTATATATTTTCCCTAGCCAGAAAAGAAAATATTGCTGTCACTTTCAGTGGGGTTTGCCTTTCATCTCACAGTAGCATTTCAGGTCTCTAAGTGGTATCCAATTTATTTGTATTCCAATGCCACTTCAGTGAAGCATGCCTCTCTGTCAGCTGAGCACAAGCTTCAGGTGCTCGGTACTTGGAAGCCATGCTATGAACAAATTGACAAAATCAACTGCAGCCAGTCATCTTGCAAGCAATTTTCACTATCGGCAGGAGAGGAGTTCTCAAAATTATTTAGTAGCTCTATCTATAATATTTTTGAAGGTATTCCAAGATTCCTTTCCTTGACTTTCTCGAAGTATGATTTTTTGTTTTCAATTCTCTTTTATCATATTGAAGATGCATTCAGTGTAATTTTCATTCTCCTCAAACTAGTCTTTATTTAATATCTGTTTTTAATCTCTTCACATTTTTATAATTTGCTATTGAGATCAAACTTTAATTATTCCATATAATTTAGACCATATGTTAAAGGGATTATTACTTTACAATTTTATGGTGTCTAAAATTTTCCTGCTTCCCTTTTTGCATCATTCACTATATACTTATTCACTTTAAAATGATGCAATAATTATAGCTCATTGTGTGACTAGTATATTATGTTTATAGTATTCCTTCTCATTTATGATGGATTGACTGCAAATTTTTCACTCTTTCCTTGGAATGTTCCTTTGCAGTTTCTCTCATTAACACCTAGGGCCTGCTTCACTGCTCCTTCGAATCTAGGCTGGCTTTGTGGCTTGCTTCTCACACTAAAATGCAATAGAAGTGACAGAGTGCCAGTTCCACACTTTGGGACTCCTACATCTACCACAAGATCAAGCTCAGATTTGCATTCTCGAGGATGAGATACCACTTGGGGCAGAACCATTTTTTTCCAGAAGATTCCTGGAAATCAATCTGTTATCACCCAACCCCAGATGACCACAGATAATGAGCAAGCCTAGCCAAGGTCACCTGAGCCCAGTGCGGCCAACCTATAGAGTCATAATAAATAAAAAATCATTAAAATTTGTGTTTAGATAGAATGCAAAAAAAATGTGGACTTACATTGACCTAAAACACATCAAATAGACCAAAGAGAAGGCATGACTTTTGGATATTTGCAGGAAAATTAAAGGTATGTCTAGTCATATACTCTCATTGTCTCCAAAAAATACACTTAAATTTTTATTTTAATTTTCAAAATTAATATCTTGTGTTTAGGCACCACTGAGGAATTGAAGACTGCAACATGAAGAAACCAATATTTAAGCTGGGTTTTGAAGAGCAAAGATAATTTATAAGGCAAAGAGGGAACACAATAGTCTCAACAACAGAATGAAGCACTTGAGCAAAGGCGAAGAAGTGAGCACAGCTAGAATAAAGTTGCACATAGAGATGAGTGGAAGATGAGACTGAAAAACGGGTTGGGACTACATTGTAAAAGGCTTTCTCTGGCAAGTTAAGAAATGTGGGCCTAATTTGGGGGCATTAAAGAGAATCATTTTGCTAAAGGAGTGATGATAATTTAGGAGACAGAGTGAAGAATGGTTTAGATGAGGGTGATCAGTTGCAGTGAAATCAGGTAAGATGGCTATTTTAAGTGTGCAAAGGAGATATGATGATGGCTTCAAAGGTAGTGTCAGGAAAGATGAGAATAAAAACTAGTTTCAATAATTCTTTCAGAGTTAAAATTACTAGAATTTAAAGACTGATTGTTGATAATTTGGGTCAGGAAAGAAAGGAGGAGAAAAGAAAGCAAAACAGGCTAGCATTTTCTCTAGATTTCCAGATTAAAAGATGGGGGTGGATTGTGATACTTCTACTTAAATAAAAATATCAGAATAGAAACTTTCTGTGAGAGGAGAAATAATAAATTATTTTCAACATATTAATTTTAAAGTAGCTTGAGGACATACAGATTGACATGGCAATTTAAAAAAAAAGATAAAGTTGAAATTAATGAAATTACAATTGTCTATCTCTGCGTTCTAACGGCAATTAAAAGCATGGAAAAAGAGAGTCAAAGAATTGAACTCTGGTGAATCCAAACATCTAAAAAAATAAAAATTAAAAATTAAAAAAAGGAGAAGAAGCTACAAAAGGACACTTAAAAACAACTTTCAGATGTATATAAAAATTTTAAGATAAGAAAATCCTGGAAACTGAAGGAGAGGGTGGTGAACCATCACAAGTGCTAAACAAGATGCATTAAGATGAGGTTCAAAAGGCAGCCCTATTGGCAGTTAAGAGGTGACTGTAGAAACAGCGGCTTTCTCAGGCACTAAACATGCCCCTCTTGTTAGAAGTAATTAATGAATAGATAGTAATTAATTTGAAAAAGCAGGATTTAAGCTACGTTGTCATACATTTTGCTGAAGAAATGAAGGAGGGAGATTGGGCTTGAAAGAAAGATAGATAACGGTTGAGAATATCTTAATTTACTTATAATCAGAAGGGAAATGATTCCTGAAGAAAAAGACTAAGTGGGTTTCAGACATCTCACAGATGTCTTCTCCATGGTATGGATGAAGCAGCCACCTACGGAATAAGCAAAGGCACCTCTACCTCTGGGTCATAAGGAAAGAACGCATGCCCCTATAAGAATGTTTACCAGAGGGAATGCAGTCATGGATATCCCACCTGATAATCCTGTTTTCTCTGTGAAATAACAATCTATTGAGTGTGAGGGCACTGAAAGTACAATAGGATTCAGAATAAAGCCTTTGGTAGAGACATTATGGAAACTCAAAACAAAATTGAAAAGAGAAAGAAAAATGATTTCCAAACAGTTCTGCTGGTTCAGTAGACACTGGCAAATTCTAAATTTATAGTTGTAATGATGTATAATCTGTGTGAAGTCAAGGGGCAGTAGTGGAGGAAGTGGATTATTGGATTCATTTTAGTGAAAACAGAAAAAAAGTCGTGTGGATAAAAACACTGAAAGTCATAATGCCACTGTTTTGAAGACAGACTGTAGCTGAGCTGGGAGCCTGGAGTGAAGCAAGAATGCAGCTTATAATTACAAAAAGATAGAAACTGCAAGCTCATTCTCTCCAACCCAATACTACTTCAATTCTGCTATGGTGGAAATCGCTTTGACATTGGCTTTTTCATATATAAAAAGTTACATTTTAGTTCATTTAAATTAACAGGATTAAGTTTTTAAGCCTGTTTTACTTAAAAACTAAGCTCAGTTTTTCTCTTTCGGATATTTTACTATCGCTCTTTTAGTGAACATTTACAATTATAATCTACATAAAACATAACTTCCTCTGATAGTAAGGCACCATTTTATTTACCTTTCCCATGCTAAACTAAATGTCAAGCATAGTTCAGCAAAATAAACCAATAAATCTCAACAGACACAAATGCTATTTTATTAATGCCAACTCTAATTCCAAATTAAAATCATATGAGATTGACATTGTGTACATATTTCAGATAAACTAATTTTGCGTTTTAATATCAAATACATAAGGAGAGTAATTAAAGCATTTGTTGCCCTTTTCTCTTGGATCCATATGCATGGAATGAGAGGATAATAATTAAAATGAATTTGCCCAACTCGAATAGACAATATAAAAATATGAAGATAGATGGACAGATGGGAAATAGATGGATAAACAGATGGCCATATCACTTTGAAAAAATAAAGTTAAAACTTGCTTGTCATTCAAATTAACAGTGAACAGCATTCTTTAAACTTGCACCTTGGATCAGAGCTAATAGTATAAGTGCTAAACCATAGCACTATATCATGTACCCTCTAAAATAAAAACAAATACAAAATCTATTTCAAGACTTTTACTTGAGATATCAAACAATTCAAAAGACTGATGATACAAGTAATTTCTATGTTTTTGGCATAAAAGTAATAAAATCTTATAGTTAATATATTTATAAACCAAGGATATCTAGAAATTAGCTTACGTTCCTCACTCAAGGTTGAGTTTCAAGGGAGAACTCTGTTTTTAAAGGGACTGAAATAATCAAATGGAACTAAGGAATAGGGGTCAAAGTGTAAATTCAATTCTGTGGACAAATCAATGTGTGCAAATAGGAGAAATGTTAAAGGTAACTCCGAATAAAATATAGGCTCTTAAGACTTATTCCCAGATTTGCCTCAGAAAAGAGTCAGGGAAAGCAACACTAGAGTTGAAAAGTTAGGACCATCAGATCCCATATTTGATGAGTAATTTCCAATTGGGAAGCAGAGGTCATTGACATACTTCTTCCTGTAATACATTAGGATTGGTTCTGAAGCTATAACAAAGCTCAGATGGAAATAGAGCAAAAATAGGCACCATAACAAGGAAAGGAAAGCCTAAGGCAAAATAAATTAATCTGCTTTATATTATTTTTAAAAAAGAAATTATGGCTCACTTGACTTTACACTACTCTATGCATAGGTTTCAAAATATAATTTAAAAGAGCACATAGATAACATTGTCACTAATAGAGTTGTGTTCTTGCTTATATGGTCTGTAATTGGTTAATAGAGCTCCCTAATAAAGCTTGGTAACAACTGCCAATGAAGTCATAATTTGGCCATCAGTAGCCATTCTGAGCATAGTTTTCGTAATCATAGACTGATACATCAAGAAAAAGAGAAGATTTTTGTAATAATACTTGTTGTCTTGTTAGTATACCATGTAATATTTGGAACATAGTGGATGACCATTGTAAATTTGAAAGTATAAAGAAATGAAAAATGAGGAATACGCTTTCATTCACTTTTAGGTTAAATATAATTTGGATTACATATCAATAATAGAAGATATTTATCAAAATTTTAACTACATGAGGTATTAAATAACATACCCGAGATCCACTGATAACCAATGCTATCATAAGGTCAGAAAAAAAAAAACTTTAATTCAAAAGATTAAATAAAGCATTGACATTATAAAGAGAGGAGTGTTAATGGTCAAGTCAGCATGCATTAAGATACAATTAATTATTATCAAAGCAGTTCAATGGCCAGAGTGTTAAGAGGTAGGCTCTGTAATCAGAGAGACCTGAGTCTGAATTCCAGGTGGCCACTTTACTAACTCCGCAGGTTTAGAATTTGCTTCTACCCTACTTGCAAGCTAATAAATTAGCCTGTAAAAAAGACATGAGATTCCTGGGTCAGAGACAAACACCTTTATTACAACACAGAAAGCAGTATAAGCATTGCATATTTGTATTGGCTCTCCTTACCCCTAAGTCCCACAAGGGCAACATAATAGACCATGATGGAAACTACACACACAGTGGGTTTATGTCACAAATGAGAAAAACTGAGTTTGGAGATTCACTGGTTTTATAGCAAGAAGTAAGCAAGCCTGTTCTTTGTCCAAGTGAGAAAAGAGACATAGCATCGTCTCTCAACCATGAGAAATAGTCATGTTGTCAGAGACTTAAAGTCTGGCCCACCCAGCAAGAAATGTAAGAGTGCAAGAGAAACAAAGAGTATTGTCTCTCCAAATGTTATCTTACACATTTATTAATTTATTCATTCACTTTCTCTCCCTTTTCACCTATTTTATTTTTCTTCTTTATTCCTCTCATCAACTTTTTTATATTATTTGTCTCTCCCATCAGAATAGAAGCTCTAAAAAGGCAGACTGTGTTTTATTCACTGTCACATTGATAGAATTGACATTGATAGAATTATCAATGCCACATTGATAGAATTACTATATATATATATAAATTATATATATGTGAAAAATTATATATATATGAATTATATATAATATATAAAAATATATATATTTATATATTATATATATAAATTATATATAATATATATAAATTATATATATTTATATATTATATATAATATATAAATTATATATATAGGAATTCTATATAAATTATATACATATATATATTTATATATTTTTTATATGTATATAAAATATATATTTTTATATATAAAGTAATTTGTATATATAAAAATTATATATATATAAATTACTTGTTTTATAAAATATATGTGTGTTTTACTTTTGTAATGTCAAATTTAGATATTTATCAGTTTCTAAAAGCTGACTGCTTTTCTAGACATCAAGGGTATAGCAATTAACAAGATGAAGAAGGTCCTAAGCAACTCTAACCTTTTAAATCTTTATTAGTAAAAGGTGGCCTATAACAATGCCTATCTATGTGGTTATAGAGAATATTTAATAGATAATAGAAGTGAAATATGTGGTAAAATTTTTGTTATATACTAAGTGCTCATGGATATTAGCAGCTATTTATTCAAATATAATGCTTCTGCTATGGATAGTTTTTGCATTTCACTATTTATATTTTGAGATGCATTACCACATATTTTAAATTTTTATTTTTGTTATTTGTTTAGAGATAGAGTCTAGCTATGCTGCCCAGGCTGGAGTGCAGTGGCTATTCACAAGCACGATCATAGCATACTACAGCCTGTGGCTCCCAGTCAAGCAATCCTCCTGCCTTCACCTCTCAAGTGTCTGTGATTACAGGAAGGTGCCACAGCACCCAGCCTACATTTTTATATTTAAAATAAAATGTTCAATCACGCAGACTTATATACAGCATAGTACAACACAGGATTAACTTATGTAAGTATGTTACCATTTTTCTTCAGAATATTATCAAATAAAGAAAAAAATACAAGTAATGCCCCTGTCTCTTTCCCCTCTCTAGAGTTAACTACGTCATTTCCATTCATGTTTTTGTACAATTTGGGATTTTTGGGGGGGTATTTTTAAACAAATGTCATCATACTTGGTACAATATTTTGCAACTTTTAAAAACCTAAATTCATACAGCATTTCCTTTAAGATATCTGTCAGATCTTCTTGATCCTTCCCAAATCATCTCAATGGCATATTTGTGAGGAGTGAAAGAGTGTGAAAGGTACCTAGATTTGTCATAATAAAAATGTCTTACTAAATCCTGTGCTCTGCACTTTTAATGTCTTTTACTCTCACGTATAACTTTTACCAGTATACTAAATCTTGCATTCAGAAATGATCAGATTATACACTATGACTTTAAGACATTGACCTTTTAAGAAAATTTTATTTGGAACATTTTTCTTCTTATCTCTAATTCATACTTCAGAGACTGATTAAAATCTCCTTGCTAATTTCACTTGCAAACTATATCGCTATTACTGGTATTTACTGCACTTAACCTTCACCTTTCTGAAAGTAACATTAAAGTGTTATTTGCATAAATGAAAATCATTGCATTTGAATGCTGCCCTGACTGTGTGTATTTTTAATCATCTCCCCATAAATGACATTACAAAAACATTGTTGAGAAAATGTTATTTTGAAAGGCTATTGAAGTATTTTTCCAAAAAAAAAAAAACACTACTTTTGATTTTCATGTTAGAGGTGGATCTTTACACAATGTAAATTCAATGTAAATGCTTTGCTGTTAGTTTTCCTAATACTCAGATTCACTTATTGGTGTGCTTTTTTTTAAAAAAACTATAGTTTTTAGAGCAGTTTCAAGTTCACAAAACAAAATTGAGAGGAAGGTACAGAGATTTTCCATAGACTCCCTGCTCCCACACATGCATAGCCTTCCCAATTACCAATACCCATCACCAGAATGATACATTGTTACAATTTATCAACCTATATTGACACATCATAATCAACCAAAGTCCAGAGTTTACAGTAGGGATTACTCCTAGTACTTATTATTCGTTCTATGGGATTGGATAAATGCACAGTGCCACGTATCCACTATTAGAGTGTATCTACCAGTATAGTATCATATAGAGTTAAAAATCCTCTGTGCTCTGCCTTTTTATTCTTCCCTCCCACAAACCCCTGGCAACTCTTTCTTATTTTGTCTCCATAGTTTTGCCTTTTCTCAAATGTCGTACAATTGGAATCATACAATATACAGCTTTTTCAGATTGGCTTCTTTCACTTAGTAATATGAATTTGTTTCCATGATGTATTTTTATACCTTAATAGTGCATTCTTTTTAGTGCTGAATAACATTCCATTGTCTGGCTGTACTACAGTTTATTTACCTATCCACCTACTGAAGGACATCTTGGTTGCTTCAGAGTTTTGCCAATTATAAACAAACCTGCTATAAATGCCGATGTTCAAGTTTTTGTGTGGACATAAGTTTTCCACTCCTTTGGATAAATACCATGGTTCACACAATTACTAGATCATATGGTAATAGTATGTTTCATTTGGTAAGGAAATGTCAAGCTGTCTCCCAAAGTAGATGTACCATTTGGCATGTCCACCAGTAACAAACGGGAGTTCCTTGCTCTACCTCCTCAACAGCATTTCCAGTGTTATTGTTCTGAATTCTGACCATTCTAATAGGTGCATAGTCATATTTCATTACTGTTTTAATATTCATTTCCCTGATGGCATATGATATAGAGCATTTTTATATGCTTATTAGCCATCTCTAGATATATTTCTTGGTGAGGTATCTGTTAAGGTATTTGACCCATTTTTAACAAGTTGTTTGTTTTCTTAATGTTGAGATTTAAGAGTTCTTTGTATATTTTGGATAACGGTCCTTTATCAAGCATGTCTTTTACAAACATTTTCTCCGCTTCTCTTGTCATTCTGACAGTGTCTTTGGCAAGGCAGAGGTTTTTAATTTTAATGAAGTCTAGCTAATCAATCATTCATGAATCATATTTTGATGTTGAATTCAAAAAGTCATGCTTGCCATATACAACATTTCTCCTATATTATAGGAGTTACATAATTTTGCATTTTACATTTAGGTCTATCACCCCAAAGATATCCACAAAAATAATTTGCTGAAATTTTTATTGAGATTACATTAAATCTTTAGAATAAGTTTTAATGTAAAAGGGGAAGAATGGACATCTTCATGGTATTGTGTCTTCCTATCCATTAACATGGAATATCTCTCCATTTACTTAGTGCTCTTGTTCTACCATCAGTTTTGTAGTTTTTTTCATATAGATCTTGTAAATATCTTGTTAAATTTATACTTTAGTAGTTCATTTTTGAGAGTGCTAATGTAAATTATATTGTTTTAAATTTCAAGTTTCACTTGTTTGTTGCTAATATGTAAAATTGTGATTGACTTGTACATACTAACCTAGTTTCCAGAAACCTTGCTATAATCACTTATTAGTTGAAGGAGTTCTTTGTCATTTTTTTTTCAGATTTTCTACGTGGGCAATCTCATTTCTAAAAGACTAGTTATGTTCCTAGAGAAACTTAAGCAGAATATTGGTGTGCTGAAACAACTACATGTTGACAGTTTCACATTCTTTAAATTGTAAATGTGCTGTTAAAAAAAAAATCTCACAATGATGTAATTTACAAGATAAAAAGTTCTTTTATTGATGTGCAGTTAATAAACTATATTGAAGAAGTTTCTCTGTAACTAGTGAAAGTATTTAAAATGTTAAACCCATAAATTAATGTTCTGGTTGACCCTTTTACTCATGTGTTCAAGCTGTTATAACCCAATATAGTAGCCTGGGTGATTTAAACAACAGATGTTTATTTCTCATAGTTCTGTATACTGGGAAGTCCAAGATCAAGGTGCTGCCTGTGTAGGTTACTGGTGAAGACCCTCTTCCTGGTCACCTTCTCCCTGTATCCTTACATGACAGAGAGACAGAGACAGAGAGAGAGAAAGAGAGAGAGAGAGAGATGAAGATAAAAAATGCTACTGTTTTTCTAATAAGGACACAAGGACACTAATTCCATCATGCAGGCCCTATTGTCATGATCTCAACTAATCCTAATTAGCTCCCAAAGGCTCCAACTGCAAAGAGAGTCACAATGAAATGAAGGCTTCAATATATAAATTTGGGATGGGGAGATAATTCAGCCCATATCACCCCAAAGATATTTATATATTATATATGCATAACTTTCTTCACTTCTTTTTTAATAAAACCTCTTTACTTCTCATTTTTCTGTCTGTATTTGAAGACAACAAAGTAACTTATTTAAAACACTTTATTTTTAAGCATACTTCTTTTGTTTGTTTGTTTGTTTGAGACTGAGTCTCACCCTGTCACCTAGGTTGCAGTGCAGTGGCACAATCTCAGCTCACTGCAACCTCCGCCTCCCAGATGCAAGCGATTCTTTTGCCTCAGCCTCCCAAGTATCTGGGACTACAGGTGCATGCCACTGCACTGGTTAATTTTTGTATTTTTAGTAGAGACAGAGTTTCACAATATTGGCCAGGCTGGTCTCAAACTCCTGTCCTCGTGATCTGCCCACCTTGGCCTCCCAAAGTGCTGGGGTTACAGGTGTGAGCCACCGCACTTGACCGTAAGCATACTTCTTAAGTTTTAAAAATAAATTTCGCTGAGTATAGTGGGTAGTAATAATAATAGCTAACATTTACTGATACTTGATGATGGTGTAGGGAGAGGCAGTGTTCTAAGAGCTTTCAGGTATTAAACGTATTTCATCTTCATGAAAACTCTATTAGGTAGTCAATATTATTTTCATCTTACAGAAAACTTTTTCTAAGCGGGCCTAAATAGCTTGTTCAGAGACATGTAAAGGGCCAAGTGTTGAAGCTATGCAGCCTGGTTTCAGATCATATCCTCCTACTCATACACCTGTAATATACCTATACTATTACAACATTAGATAATAAACACTTTGTCTTGTTTTAAGATTATAAATTTAAAGGATAATTGGAAAGGTTTCTCTTGTCTAGAGAAAAATATAATTTTTTAAGATAATGTTTTATAACTATCTGTATTACGTTTACTGAAATAGTTATATTTGTACTTCCCTGAATCAATGTGTATTAAATACACTTCAAAACAAATCTAAAGAAATATGTCTCCTTAGACATCAAATGATAGACAATAACTGGATATATATCTGACGGAAGTATTTTCCCTCATATTTTGTTAATATTTTAAATTGTGTGTTATGATTAATAATAACACATCAAAAATAATTGAAAATTTTTCTTGTATGAATCAATAAAGTATTACAGACTTGTAAAATCTATGTAAATCATTTTTATTTACAACTATCAGGCATTGGTGAAATTTAGTAATGTAATATGCATAACCTATAATCGCATTTTAGCCTTTAATAGGTTAATCTCTTCTCACAGACAAATTGCAGGCACAAACTCACCTTAGCTGCTTTAGTATACTCACTTTACATTTGCTTTGTCTAACTCAAAGGTCTTTACATAACAACAAAAAAATTCTCCTCATGTAAATTTAGTCTTCCAGGTAAAATAGTGTAATAACAAACATATGGGTTACATAGGCCATACCAGATGGCATAGGCCTGTGCTCACATAGTTTGCGCATAGAGAGCAAGATAAAGCACAGTGTTGTAAATCTTCATTTGTCCCCTGTCTGGAACAGAAGTTTTTATTGTTCTATCAAACTGTCCCATCTATTACCAAAATCTGACACATTTTCTTTTATAACATTTATTTATAGCTAAAAATTTCTACCGGTTTTCTGTCACTTGAATCACCACCATGTAATCCTCATGATCTGCCTTAAAAGCAGCCCACAATATTATCATTTAATTTCTTCTTCAGCCACATTTGCTATCCTATCCTAAAATCACACACTTTATTTATAGATACAGGACAACTTCTTCACCCTTGTATTTTCCCATCATAAAGGTTATTGCTTGGATTGTATTTTAACTATAGAAAAAGCACAAAGAACACAAGAAACAAAGAGGGACATTACATGGTGGTGAAGGGATCAATGCAACAAGAAGAGCTAACGATCCTAAGTATATACGCACCCATTACAGGAGCACCCAGATACATAGGGCAAGTTCTTAATGACTTACAAAGAGACTTAGGCTCCCACACAATAATAGTGGGAGACTTGAACACTACACTGTCAATATTAGACAGATCAATGAGATAGAAAATTAACAAGGATATCCAGGACTTGAACTCAGACCTGGAACAAGTAAACTTAACAAATATTACAGAACTCTCCACCCCAAATCCACAAAACATACATTTTTCTCAGTATCACATTACACCTATTTTAAAAGTGACCACATAATTGGAAGTAAATCACTCCTCAGCAATTGCATAGCAGTTCACAGGTTTAAATAAAATATTGATTGGCTGCTTGTTTATTTTCATCCCTTATTCCTTCCTGTCTCCATTGCTAAGCACAATTATTGGCATTTTTTAGACTGCATTCTAGCCTGGGCAATAGAACAAGAATCCCGTTCTCTCTTCCTCTTTCTCTTCCTCTTTCTCTCTTTTTTTTTCTTTCTTTTGCTCTTTCTTTCTTCTTTTCTCTCTTTTTCTTTCTTTCAAAAAAAGAAAGCATATTATAAGGCTATAGTCACCCAAGCAGCTGTGTACTGGTATAAGAATAGGCATATAGACATGGAACAGCATAGAGAACCCATGAATAAAGCCAAATAGAGTCAACAAATACTCAACAAAGCAAAGAAAAACAGTCAGGGAAAGGACCCCTATTCAACAAATTGTGCTGGAATAACTGACAATGCACAAGTGGAAGAATAAAACTGAATTCTTATATCTCATCATATACAAATGTCAACTCAAGATCGATTAAAGACTCAAATCGAAGACATGAAACAATAAAAATACTAGAAGATAACATTGGAAAAAACCCTTCCAGACATTAGTTTAGGCAAAGACTTCATGACCAAAAGCAAATGCAACATAAACAAGGATAAATAGAAGGGACTTAATTAGACAAATGCTTCTGTACAGCAAAAAGTAATAATAGTAATAATAATCAGCAGAATAAACAGGGAACACAGATTCAAAGAACATATTCACCAAAAATACATGTGACAAAGGACTAATATCCAGAAACTGCAGTGAACTCAAGCCATCAAGAAAAACAATCCAAGCGATCCCATCAAAAAGTAAGCTAAGGACATAAAGAAACAATTCTTAAAAGACGATATACGTGTGGCAAACAAACATATGAAGAATGCTCAACATCCCTAATTCTCAAGAAAATGCAAATAAAAACCACAATGCAATACCGTGTTCCTTCAAAAATGGCCTTAATAAAAATTTCAAAACATAACAGATGTTGGCATGGATATGGTGAAAGGGAAGTACTTTTACACTACTACTGGGAATGTAAACTAGTACAACCACTGTGGAAAATGGTGTGGAGATTCCTTACAGAACTGAAAGTAGATCTACCATTTGATCCAGTAATCCTACTAATGTGTATCTGCCCAGAGAAAAAGAAGTCATTATATGAAAAAGGTACTTCCACATGCCCAGAAGCCTGAGGCTGCTGTGAGCCACCATCATGCCACTGCAGTCCAACCTGGGTGACAAAACAAGACCCTGTTTCCAAAAAATAAAAAGAAAATAATACCAGAATTTCATGTTTTATATTTTTTTCATATATATTTAATGACTCACATGTTATCTTCTTCCACAATGACTGCTTGAAAAATATAAAAATATAGCAATAAAAACTATTATTTAATATAAAAGGAAAAGAATATGATAAAATAAGATGAAGCAAATCTGAGTTTTATAACTTTGTTTACATTATGGATTTGGCCACACATCTGTGCTCAGTTTACTAACAGAACAAAATATAATCAAACTTCTCAGTTTTAGTAAAAAAAAAATTCAGTTACTAATAAGTAATGACTCAATTCTCATACATTGAGATTGAGGAATTATGGCAATATATGCTCAATTATGAATAATGGATTCTTTTATGAGTTAATTTAAGAAATGTGAAATAAGGTTTAGAGTTATGTAATATTAATACTTTTGATTAAAATCTCTCTTACTTTTTACACTAATATGGTACTGAGTTCAATAAACTTAACTATTACTTCGGATACTGCTATTATTATCAGTTAATCTGAAAATGGTCTGTGTGTGTATGTTTGCGTGTATACTTAGTGTACTTATGAATTATACAAGCATTTCTCAAACTCATTTTAATTTATGAGAGTTATTTTCTACCTAATAATTATAATGATTTATTTCAAACAAATATTAAATGAACAACCTCTTCTAAAGGATTAATACAAGAAGACATGGCACCATTTTCTGTGAATGGCATATCAATGTAGTTAAATATAAATGTATTGAATAAACACGTCTTAAGGAAGTAGGCTAAAAACTTTAAGGTGGCATAAATATGGTTTCCATCTTTAAAGATATAATAAATAAGAACTAGCAGACAGGTCAGAAAAAGTAACATTGGACATGAAACTTGAAAAATGCATGATAATTTAGCAAAGACAGACAAAAGGAAATAATATAAGCTTCTCCATGTAGACAGACATATTCATGTCTTATTTACTCCTGTGTATGTTAAACAGTGCTAAGAAAACAGTTAATTCTCCATTAATAACTATTTACTAAATTTGAAATATTCCAGAAAACAGGCTAAGCAGGGACACATAAAATATTTATGCAGATTTAGTCTTTTTTTTTTCTACTGCCTTTGGATATCGAGGGAGGTTACTCATTAGAGAATTTTTCTTAAATGCAGTTGTTTATATCTATACATTTTTCTTTAGACTCTATTTTCACTGCATTCAATGGGTTTTGGTGTGTTTTGTTCTTGTTTTGATTTGTCTGAAGATATTTTGTGGTTTCACTTGTGGTTCTTTCACTCACTGGTAGTTTAAGAGTGTATTGTTTAATTTCCACATATTTGTGAATTTTTCAGTTTTCATTTTTTTTATTTACCTGTTGTTTCTTCCATTGTGGCTGTAAATTATATTTTGTTGATTTCACACATTTAAAAATTATTAGGACATATTTTGTGGCCAATGATATGGCCTACCCTAGAGAAAGTTCCATATCCACTTGAAAAGAATGTCTTCTGCTGTTGTTGGGTGGACTGTTCTGTATATGTATTAGCTCTAAATAACTTAAACTGTTGTTCAAGTCTTCTATTTCTCATGAACCTTCTGTCTGGTTTTTCTATCCATTAACTGAAATGAGGTGTTGAAATGTCCAACTATTGCTATAGAACTGTGGGTTTATCCTTCTTTACTGAAGTATAATAGAGAAATAAAAATTGTACATATTCAAGAAAAAAAAAGATTTATGTATGATTTTTATGTATTGTCAAAAAATATCAAATTACTTCTACACTATAATTTTCTGGAAAGATACAACCATACTGAAAAGGTCAAGTAACTTATCTTTTATTCAGTAACCTTTATGTTTCCTTAACATGCTAATTGGCTTGAAGAGTGCATGAGAAATAGCTTATAATTGTACACAGGTTAAAGAAAGAACAAAACTAATGGAGATCATAATGGAAATTTAGCAAACTAGATATCCTATTTATTTAGCTTTAACTCTCTAGCTTTTTCTGTGAGGTCAGTGTGTCACACATCTGTTTTGTAGTAGACCAAATTATTTCTTATACAGAATTCACAGATATTGGAAAGTATAAAACCTATCCTTTCATTTCCAGTTTAAAATGTCATCTGGCTAAGGAGCCCTTGCAACAACCTCCTCCACCTTTTTCACGAAAGTAGTGAAGCAGAGACTTAAAAAGATGAAATTCCACAACACTATGAACTGGGACTCACTGTCAACTTATTTTCAGAATATGAGAGAAATTTCCATTAAATACAAGGCCAATGGGAATGGATTAAAGATATAATCAGTATGATGCTACTAATGTGCTTGCCTGTCATAAAGTAGATAGATCTTTATTTCTTCCCTTTTTCTCTCATCTTTGGACCAGAAACAGTAACAGGACAAAGAAGAAAATTGAATAGCCATCCTTCTACTGACTGCATGCGAAATTTTAGGCAGTGTTATGGTTTCCCATAACCTCCTCCTCAACTCTGACCCCTAATACTATATCTCATTTTTAATCCATTCAAATATTATGATTTAAGCAATAACAAAATTGAAATAGGGGAAGGAAAGGCTTATTTGATATTATTGGAATTCTGATAGTATTATTCCCATGGCTAGAGTACTAAGTGAGGAGAGGAAAAAGAAGGAAAACTCTAATAGAGTTCTGCATTAAGTAATTTAATATTCTCCATCTCCTAAGAGCATTAAACATGTTTAATGTGGTGGAAGAGGACCCACATCAAGACGTGAAAACACTCAGTAGATAAATGGCAGGCAAATACTAGAAATTGATCTGGGAATTAGGTATACTAAGATCTATAACTTTATATAATTATACATATAAGTTGTTTGGATATGATATCTCCTTTTATGATGATAAATATGAATAACAATATTAATGATAACTTTGATCTAAAATGGCTCTCCCTCTCTCCTACCCCATCTCACATGAAGTCACTCAATTACCTATTCTCCTGCATTATTTTCTTCATTGTGACTATTACCTCTGAATTGTGATTTATTTATTTTTCTCTTTTTTAGTAGTGGTCTTGATGAACAGATTATACTCTCAGCGAGTACTGGGTCCTTAATCTGTTTTGTCCCCTGTTCTGTGTCCCACGTTTAGAAGAATATCTGAGACCTGATAGGGGCTTGATAAGCATCTACCAAATGAAATATTCAAAGACAGAATGAATAAGTTCTGAGAATTCAGCAGAAGGAACCTCATGGAAATGATCTAAGACTACAAGATAAAATTTTACACAGTTTAGCATCCTGGATAGGATACAAAACCATGACATCTATTAAAGTGGAATATGAAGCCTAGGAGAACTGGTTAAAAAACACCAACAAAGAACATAAGTTGAGGAGTTATTGAGAGGAAAAGTTTGAAGGAAAGACACCAAAAAATGAATATATGTTTGCAATTATCTCCCACAAAGCATTAGATCATGAAGTTAATTTATACCTACCAGCATTTACTGGGATTTCTAGTGCTTTTTCTAAGTATCCCCTACTGATTTTGTTAAGTACTAATGCTGTACAGGCTTTAATACAGAAGGATATTCATAAGAACAATCAGAATATGAAAAACATGGTACAAGAAACTTCTCTGTCCTAAAATCATGATCCTTATAATGGGCTACTTCATGCAAATACACATCCAAAAGTATATGATTCATTCTGTTTCTTTGAAGTGAAGACCATGGTAAGATAAGATACATCATTCTGATATATCTTCAGAATGAACACAGGTCAGAGCCTCTGACTGAACTCTGAAGAGGTGTTTTTTTTTTTGTACAGAGGAGGCAGGTCTTTAGGATCTTCAGAGAACTCTAAGCAAAATGGTTTGTATATTTATCTTGACACTAAACTTTGTACTCTGGAAGATTTTCTCTTCACTATGTGTATTTAAATGAGACATAAATAATTATTTAAATTAACACTCAGATATACTATAGCATTCGTATACTATTTTATATGAAATTTATGATTACAACAAAGACAGTAGAATATAAAACTTATATCTGTAGTGTGGTATGTCTGGAAATATAAAGAATGCTATGATTATTATACCTTATGGAAATTACTAGGATAAAATTCACATTGGGTATATTTATAATAAGATACTACAATGTAAAAAAAAATCAATGATATAACTAACTTGGGATTCTTAATTGGAATGAAGAATAAAGATATAAGAGGATAAAAATAGGAAAAGCTGTATAGTTGACCCTTGAACATCGTGAATTTGAATTATGTGGTCCACTTATACTTGGATTTTCTTTTGCCTCTGCCACTCCCGAGACAGCAAGAACAACTATTCCTCTTCCTCCTCTTCATTCGCCCATTAGATGTGAAGATAATGAGGATGAAAACCCTTATTATGATTAACTTTTACTTCATAAATAGTAAATATATTTTCTCATCATTTTGATTTTCTTAATAACATTTTATATTCTCTGGCTTACTTTATTATAAGAATGCATATAACAAAAACCATGTGTTAGTTGACTATGTTATTGGTAAGACTTCTGGTCAGCAGTAGGTTATTAGCAGTTAAGTTTTTTGGAAGTTACATGTAGGAGTACCCAACTGTGCCTTTCAATTGTATATCACTGAGGACAGAGAATAAAGATCCAGTATAAGAATTAAAAGTGTTCTTGACAGAGAAGCATGACATATTTAAGAAACATTATATGAAATATAGTTGTGACATTACTGTTTTGAAAACAATGTACAAGTACTTATGTTGAAAGTTGTACTGTATTCAACAGCAAAAATAGTAAGAATTTCCATGACAAAAGACAGACACCTCCTGGTAACATTTGTGTTGGTTTAATGTCTTCATCAGTTGGAGCTAGAAAACTGCTCAGAAAAGTTCTTATTTTACAATATACATCAAATCATCAAGTTGTACATCTTAAAATAATTATCAATTAAATCTCAATAAAGCTAGGTAGAAAATTGTCCAGAAGGAAATAACAATTAGAATAATATTATACTTTCCTTTAATACATTGTGTAAGACTGTTCTGGCTGCCGTAAGAAAATACCAAAGACCAGGAGGCTTATAAAGGACTGAAGTTTACTTGCTACAGTTCTGGAGGTTGGGAAGTCCAAGAACAAGGCACTGGCATCTTTAGTGTCTGGTGAGGGCCTACTTCTCTCTAGACATCTGTCTTTTCATTTTAACCACATATGGCCAAAGGGCAAGAGACCTCTCTCAGGTCTCTTTTATAAGGTCACTAATCCCATTCATGGAGGTTTTACCCTCATGATTAATCATCTCTGAAAGACACCATCTCCTAATATTTATCATCTAGAGGGTTAAGATTTCAACATATACATATGGGGGATGCAAACATTCAGATTGTAGTGCATATAAATGCTGGGAGAAAAGTGATCAATGCTTCAAAATTTTTCAATGGAGACAGTCACATTTCCTAACTTTTATATTCTGAAAATTTTATTTTTATCAACAGTCCTATACATACAATGCAGAAAGTATTCTACTCAAATTCTCTTATTCTTCTAAGCACAAATATTGCCAGGGGTTCTTAGAATAAACAAAATCCACAAATCAAGTCTGGATAGTTTCATCAATTAGTTGATATATTAAATGATATTAAATTGGTTATTGACATGCTCAGATGTTTAGAGAAAACAATGCCTTACACAATCTGCTACTGCTGCTAGCACTGAGACTGTTCACCACTCGCTATGAACCAGGTTTGCTATCATTGAAAACCTGGGCCATTACAGCTACCTCTACCACCTCTGAATACTGAAAACCTGCTCCCTATTATGCCAGCAAAAATGAACATTTCAGAAGAGCCTATTGCATCATATTGCTCACTTCTGAATTAAATACTTATGTTGGTGTTCTGATTGGGAAATTAAGTAACACACACACAAATTGTAAAAGAGAATGGATAGTAGGCTCTGACTTCTGTGTGAGCAGCACGTGGGATTCAATACATAGATCTGTCCTCAAATATTTAAAAGGATATTCAAAAGATGAAGAACAGTCATGAATATGGAGAACACCCATGACAACAACACAAACAACAAAATACATGGGGAGACCCCGTCTCTTCTGAAAAAATACAAAAATTAGCTGGGTGTGGTGGCAAGTGCCTGTAATCTCAGCTATTCAGGAGGCTGAAGCAGCAGAATTGCTTGAACCTGGGAGGTGGAGGGTGCAGTGAGTGGAGATCGTGCCACTGCACTCCAGCCTGGGCATATTGGCATGAGCAAGAATCTGTCTCAAAATAATAATAATAATTACAAAGGGAAGCAAACTGACCAACCTACCAACAACCACTGAGAACTAAACACAAGACTTGTTTCTGTTGACAGAAACATGAAGAATGGGCAAGGAAGGGTACACTACAACTTCATCTTTTGGATTGAACTATAAATTTAGCAATCATGAAAGATTATATATTCTCATTATGGATTGCACAAAAAGGGATTAAACATTAGACCTGCACTGCTTTCTGAAGCCTTTTTTTTCTTTCCATGTGCAATATCCTGGAAATTAGAAAATACAAGTCTTGCATCATTTCTTTCAATCCATAATTTAGAATGAATTTATTCTGATGATTAGTAACATTTGAAAACTATAATGAATACCTCCATAACTTGCTAGAAGTGACTAAACAATTGACTTGTTTGGGAAAACAGTGCTAGGAGAAATAATAAACAAAAGGTTAGGTGCTAGGAGAATTATTGCACAAAACTTTATTCATCTCCAAAAATGCAGTAGTGCATAGAGCAACATAATTGCCTTTTGCATTTCCAAAGAACTTGAATTATTTCCCCTCCATTTAAAGCTCTTGAGTATTCAATTATTTTGTTTAAAAATATGTGAAATGGCAACTACACAGTGGCAGATATTATCTACTATCAATGTTTTTTATGAAATAATGTTAATTTACAGTGGTCATTTTGTAAATAAACATTTAAAAAGTTTCTAATATTCTATTCTCAACTATTAAAAAACATAAAAAAATTACAGAAAGTATACTCAAATATACAATTTCCCAACATATTTTTTAAATCCAAATAACACCTAGTAGTTGGAAATGATTATTTCTGGTTTAGTTATTATTTAAAAACATAACCTTAATATAGTACTTATTTAATGCAGAAGGGCTCTGTTTCTGTTCACATAATGTATATGTATATGTGTGTGTGTATAGATAAGCACATATATGCACAAATAAAATCACTGTTTAATTTCAATATGTAATCAGAACAGAAAAAATATTAAAACAACAATCTTGAATAGCCAAGATTATTTTATTATTTTATCATTTCTAGGAAGTCACTAAATTGTGATCCTTTTACAATACAAAATCTATGGACCAAAAAGTTATCTTCTACCTGGAGCTCTGTGGTGAGCCATTACATTTGGAAAGTAGAAAATAATTAGGAAGACAAGAACAAAATATGAAAGAGAATGATAGATCATATTTTTATTTTCCAACTATTCTGTGTTTTTATATAATATATTGTTAAGCTTTTTATATAATGTGTGTAATACGTTGGAAATTTGAATGTTAATAATTTTAAGATTACTTATATTTTTTTTTGAAAAAGGTGAGATTAAAATTTCAGAAATAATGCTGCTTATTTACAAAATGAACACTGCAAATTAACACTTTTTTCCCTCAAAGTGGTAGGAAATAAGAGCTAATAATACATCTATATTTTATTTGTAGGACTAAAAAAGTCAATGTATATAAAGCACTTAGTAGAAATCCTGACACTTAGTAATCAATACATTGATTTATTATTAGTAGTAATAGTATTATCCATATTAGTGTACATGTATAACTTTTAAATTCATTTATAAATATGAATATATGTATAAATGGTAAGAGAAACTGAAAACAATTTTGAATAGCTTATTGTCTTTAACTGAAATATAGAGGAGAGAAAAAATGTGTGTTCAACCCCTGAATTTCTGAATTACAAATATTTATTTTATATTCTAGGATTCAGACTTGTGAAAACAAAAGTTTGTTATTATTAGCAACCTTTAAATAATAACAAGTATATTAAGTATTCTGAATATTAATTTTTATGTACTCAGTGGTTTTTTTTTTTACTAGATTTGGTTTCAACTGCCTGAAGAATTTGATACTTGATTTGTATAAACATTTTTTTTATTTAAACTTCATCTGCTTTTGAAATTTTATTGTAATATACAGCAATACCTTGTTATTTTACATTTCTTGTAATCCTAGTAAAGCATTTTATATATTCTATTTATTAAATGTGCCTTTTATCTATTCTCTTCAATTTCTGCTTATTAAATGCAAATATTTTGTCAGATCAATCCTTTCCTACTTAGTATCTATTGGGCATCTGAAATAAAAATATTTTTACAAATGAACTTTATAAGTTAGTATTTTGACAAGCTTGTCCTCAAATATCAAATATCTCACAATGTTGACAAACAAAAGAATAGCCAAATTGGACTTTAACAATATTAAAATTTTTGTGTGTCAAAGAAGACTATCAACATTGTAAAAAGGCAATCCACACAATGGGAGGGAAAATTACAAATCAACTATTTAATAAGAGATTAATATCCAGAATATATGAAGAACTCCTAAAACTTAACAACAAAAAACTCATTCAAAAATGAGCCAAATATTTGAATAGACATTTCTCCAAAACACATAAACAAAGGTCAATAAGCCCATGAAAAGATCATCACTAATCATTAGGGAAATTCCAATATAAAATACAGTGAGATGCTATTTTATATCCATTAGGATGATTATTATTACATGAACATGAAATAAAAAGTGTTAGTGAGAATGTGGAAAAACTGAACCCTAGTACACTGATGGTGGGAATCTAAAATGCCATAGCCATCATGGAAACTAGTATGGCAGTCCCTCGAAAAATTTAAAATAGGATACCATGTGATCCAACAACTCCACTTCAGGGTATTTACCCAAAATAACTGAAATCAGGAACATGGAAACATATTTGTACACCCATGTTCATAGCAATGTTTTTTCACAGTAGCTAAAAGGTAAACTCAATCCAAGGTGTTCATAGATGGATGATAAGCAAAATGTAGTGTATACACACACACACACACACACACACACACACACACACACACACACACACACACTGAAATAGCCTTAAAAGAGACAGAAATCCTAACACATGCTAACTCATTGAACCTTGAAGACATTATGCTAATTGAAATATACTGTATGATTCTACTCATTTGAGGTACTTAGATTAGTCAGATTCATAGGGAAAGACCATATAATGGTGGCTGCTAGAAGCAGGGAAGGAGGATGAGGAGTTATTATTTGATGAGTATAGAGTTTCAGTTTTGCACGAGGACAAAAGTTCTGAAGATAGATAGTGGTAATGGTTACGCAATAACAATGAACTTAATATCAATGAGCTATATACCTAAAACGTAGTAACGAAAAGGACAAATTTTGTTACATATATTTTACCACAATTCAAACAAATATTTATTTTTGTCAAAAGCATAGCTTAAAGAATTTCTGATTAAATTTTTGCTCCCAAATTAATCAAACCAAAATTTTGGATGTCTAATTTGAATATGTGACTATTTGCTTGATAATACAAATGATTAAGATTGAATAAATTGTTTTTCTTAAATGTGGGTTTTATATATCTGTACAACAGAATTTAAGCAAATTTGCTGCCAGCTATGTAAAGTGTTTAAATTTAAAAACTGTCTAAATTAAAATTTAATTCAAGTTAACTATATAAATTAAAATGGTTTACAGTGTTTACATTCAAATATTAAGGAAGAAAACCATTTATTGTTAGTAGCAAACCTATAAAATATAAGGACCAAATGTGACCTTGCCTGGAAACTTAATTATTGTATGTTTTTATTTTATATGTTCCCAATTACTTTCTTCAGCAATCTAAAAAGTATTTGAAGAAAAAAATAATCTCATGGGCCAAAGTAAATAACAATTAATAATTAAACAGAAAACACTAATATCTTTTTCTTTTCTCTTATCCTTTCCCCTTTTCTTTCACTTTCTCTTTCCCCTCCTCTCTCCTTTCCTTTTTTTTTCTCTTCTCTTCTTTTCTTCCTTCTCATTTTTTATTTTGTTTTCCTTAGACAGTTCTAGGGCCCAGGCTGGAGTGCAGTGGCTCTACCATAGCTCATCACAGCCTGGGACTCTCAGGCTCAAGAGAACCTTCTGCATCAGCCTCCAGAGTAGTTGTGACTACAGACATGTGTCGCCATGCCCAGAAAATTACTTTTATTTTAAACGTGATTGTTAGAATGCGAGTTCCCAAAGTACAGGGATTTTTTCTCTCTTGTTGAAAATCAAGCACCTAAAATGCTGCCTGATACCTAATAATCACTGAATAATTACTTTTTAAATAGATAAGTTTTTGTTTTTGATTTCTTACCTTTAAAGATAAAATTTTATTACTTTTTTTTTCTCTATTTTCGTTGAAAGTTATAGTATCTTTGGAACTTTCATTAATGTTGAATCACCACCCTTTAGCATATGGATATATGGCATTTATTTTTGAGTTAGACCTGTCTTCATCTTCCTTTAAAATGCATTTAGAACCACGTCCTACAAATGGGCTACTCAGAAATTTAGAAAACTTTCTGTAGAGATTACAGACTATTTCCTTGTGTTTTCACTTTCTTGCCTTCAAATCATATGACTGTGATTCACTTATCCTTTCATCATAGTTCAAAAAAAGTTTTATAATCAGGGATAAAACATGGCTTTTGTTTAAATAATGTGTGTGTAGTATTATAAAACATGAAGCAATATGGGTTGAAGGCACCCACACTTGAATAAGTAGAATATAATATAAGATTAAAATGACTATGTGGAATACATCGTACACAATTTTTAGGTAAACCCAACATCACTATTTCCTTTACAGATGAAGAAAGCCAAAAAGTATGAGAAAAAAAAATTTGACATTCTGGTTATATACATAATTATGTATAAAATTAATTATAGGTATTAATGACGACTGGCATATAGCTGCTGGCTTTTGGCAGAATATTTAATCTCTGTAATTCTTAATTTTTTCATCTTCAAGAATTCAATAACAGTATTTGGCTCATGGGATTTTGTAAAAGTTCATTGTAATTCTGAATATATAGTAACTACTAAATAAATAGCATATCATGATTATTATTATTATTAATAACTCAACATCACAATCTATCAAAATAATGGCAGTGAATAGTTTGTATGTAAGAATTAAAGTCTGTCATATCCTCAGTATTCAATAAGTGATTATTGAATAAATCAAATATTTCTGACCATGCAACGTGAGCACGTGAAATGAGTAACTATATTGACACATTTCTTTTTAAAACTTAAAATGTGAAGTTTTAAGACTTTTGTGTGTCAGACTACTGTAAAATAAAATGTGTGTGTGTGTGTGTGCACGCATGTGTGTATTAGCTAATTTTTGAAGTAGTGTATTTGTCAGGAAAGAGTGGCTCCTGTTGATTCACTAGAGCTTGATGTGTCTAAACATCACGGCTAAAGAGTGTGGGCTGTACTTATGTGATGCTCAAAGTGTAAAGAAAGCTTCAGCCTTCAAACAGGTACAGTCTTCCATTAAGTGAACAGTGTAACAATGCATGGATGTTTTATAGTAAAATAAAATATGAACTGCAATGCTAAAATGTTGGGGTTTTCAGCCCCATTAGTTGTATTTTCCAGAAAATTTTATATAGTTGCAACAGATAATAAACTACTTTACCATTAAACCACAATTTTTATTATAAATGAAAACAGCTACTGTGTTTGTGGAAAGGCTAATCACTAGGCACTTTGCATACAATTCAATCCTCATATAAGGAAATATTAACCCTCTCATTTCATATAAATGAAGTAACTGATGCTTACTGATGACTTAACCAATATTACACAGAAAGTAAGTACAGCGAGACATTAAAAACCATCTGGCTCCACATGCTGTCTTAGCTTCTATGTCATCCTGTATGAATTTAACAGAATCATCAATATCTACTCATTAGTTATTTTGAAATGCCAATTATTCAACTAAAATACTATGCCTTAATTGATGAAGCAAATTTTACTATATAGTTTCTAAACTCCAAGTTCTTTCAACAGATTCACAAATAAATCCATGTACATGACCTAAGTTTCTAGTTGTCAGCTTATGAACACTGATTCTGTCCCCCGTATCTCCGAACACTTGGCCAAGTTAATCTGTATTCTCACACTTCGCTTCCTTCATATTTAAAATATAAATTAATAATCACCTAAAGCCTGATACGGAGGCTCTTGCCTCTAATCCCAACACTTTGAGAGGCCGAGGCAGGAGGATTCCTTGAACCCAAGAGTTCAAGACCAGTTTGGGCAACGTGGTGAGACTCTGTGTCAACAAAAAATTAAAAAATAAAAAAAAAAAATCTAGCCAGTTGTGGTGTGCATCTGTGGTCCCTGCTACTCAGGAGACCAAGATGGGAGGATCACCAGCTCAGAAGTTCAAGGCAGTAGTGAGCCATGTTTGCACCACTGCCCTAGACCCTGTCTGAAAGAAAAAGAAAGAAAGAAAGAAAGAAAGAAAGAAAGAAAGAAAGAAAAAAAAGTCAGCACATACGTTATTGAAAAGATTAAAGTATTTTAACACAAATAAAGAGCTAATACTAATAAACTGCCTGATATATGAAAAATGCTCAATATAGGCTTATGATTAATTTTATTATCATTACTATGAGAATAATTTTTATTGTCCATATTACTTTTTACTATATTTATAATTTATATGCTATATAAAATCAACCAATAGTATATAATTGCACCAGAGACCATAATCTATTATGTGGCTTCCAATAGGAAAATTTTACATCAGTGCAATCTTTCTGCTTTGTAATATTAGCCATAATTATTAGTATAAAGTTTCTGACTTTTCACTGCAATATCATTTATAAGAAAATCATATGAAATGGTTACATGAATAGTCTATAAAACCAAAGAGATCTGGAGATGTAAGTCTTTTGCAATTATCACAGATTATATCATGCAGAACATTTCTTCTGTATTTTATATCACCTAAAGTAAATGATACTCAGCTAACTACCCTGTAGATGATTAATATAGGTTTCTTACATTACAATGAGATATTAAACTGTTTCTTGTCACCGTTTAACTCTAAATGGCAATGGATTGTTAAAATGTATATTTTAAGTTCATGGGTCATACCACACACATAGCTAGAGTGTTGAGGGTCTACTCTTCTGGCAAATTTTCCTAGATGCTCTGTGTACCTGTAATCTACACAGTAAAGATGTATTTGAATCTACAACTCCTGCTCTCAAAGTAATCTGCTAGAATTGGGAGCAGAGATTATTATCATTAATCTGTGTCCTTGCTAGGAGTGGACCTCTTTTTGGAATGTTTTCCTTTATATTCTTCACTTGTGACTGTGCTAAAAGAATATAAAAATTCAATAATGAGATGGTTGAGGCTCCCTGCTTCTAGAGTATGCATAGTTTTCAGGACCACAATGAAGACCCTGAAAATAAACAATAGTTTGGATAATTTTCCCTGTGGGAGTGCCAAACAGTGTACATTAGGGAAAACTAAGGCAAACAGAGAATATTTCTAAATATGTTTGTAAATACTGGCTGTTAGCAACACTTTTTCACTAACTTTTGTGATTTGTATGGTTTCCTGTCACTCTATGTTACTTTCATTATGTTACTAAAAATAGCCTTTTTGGGGTGGGGAGAGGATGGTATTTGAATCAAATATTTCCACAGACTTTATTTATTGTTTACCCAATTGCAAGTTTAGCTTCTCCAAGATTTTCTTTCAAATAAGTCCTAAGTAAAAAAATTTTTCCTATATTGCATAGATGAGAAAATCTACATATTGTAAAATTAAAGAATTTAGGGAAATATTTCTTATGCTTTTATTTTATATGTGCTTGAGGGGCCAGTGGTGCAATGGATAATGCATCTGACTATGGATCAGAAGATTCTATTTTATATTTTCTTATTCTATATAAAAATAAGTAATACAAATTTGAAAGAAAGTTGATATTCATAAAAATATAGAGTTTAAATGATGATTTTCATGAATTACCATTTTGGAAATAAATAATTTTGTTGACAAAAATAATCATTATATTAAGAAGATAATTTTTGAGAAGAAAGAAAAATTATTTTCTAATCATACAGTTTAACTGAACACTTCAATAACTGTTTTATAAGTAACTTAAAAGCTACATTTTGTCTTTGTTTTTGAAGCAAAAATATTTAATAAATAATGACAATAGGCATTTTGTTAATAAAAAATTTGAAGGATCTATTAACTGTAGGCTTGTGCAATAAAAATAAATTTCTTACTATATATTGTAAACCTTTATCAAAATACAGAGATATACTAATTTCAGTTACATTTTGCCATTAGTGATATAGGATTCACTATTATTAGGAATTTAGAGAGTAGTTTACTTAACACAATTTTAAAACTGTAGTTTTTTTTGGTATACATTCCAAAATAATCTGGAAAATGTATACATTCTTTTTAGCTGGAATAGAGCAAAATACTTCTTTATCCTCTTTTTTTCTTTGATAAATGACTCAGAGTCAGCCTCAGCAAAAAGATACCAAATTTTAAAATTTATTATTGTCAATAGTACGTGTGACCTTTACTTTAACTGCATCTTGGCTGTCAGTAATAATCCAAGGCTGTACTTTCAATGATAAAATGAAAAACTTTGCATATTGAATCTCCTGGTCTCCTTGAAAGTGTTCAGCTATCAGAGTCATTTATTCCCATTGTCAGAGCAAGGTCCATTATGAAAGCCCATTCATCTTGACTTGAAGATGAGGAGTGGAGGAACTAACCGCTTCAGGGCCCTCAGATGTATCAGTTCATTGAATTGCTGTAGGTCTAAGATTCTCACTCTTTTTGCTTGGGGCATTGGTTCTTTAAGAGTTTGCTTCACCTTTATAATGCACAATTTCTGTGCCAGGTAAAATAACACTTTGTCATACACTTGGGAGTCTCTTTTTAAACGGGCTTTCTGTTTAGCTTCTTTTTCAGCTTAAACTGACACGCTAGACTACTATTAGGATTTAGTAAAAGGCTTGCTTTGCCTATGTAGAGTAATAATAACTAAAGGAATACTAATTCATTAAAAATATCCTAATACATTTTATTTTGATCTAAACAATTGTTGATTAATGATTCTTATTCTTTAAAATATATTTTTATATTCTTATTGATTAATTGGCCAAAAATAGAACAACATCTGAAAACTGCATTGGACTTATCACCACAACTAATAAAATAATGTAGTAAATACAGAATCAAAATAATAAATATGATGAGGCACATATGATTCGTTGATGTTTTTGCTCTAATTTCCAATTCGGAAAAATATAATAACTGAATAGTCTGACATGCAAAATTCTGCTTCGTAAATACCTTCAAACAAATAACTTTATTTTGCTTTTTTACTCCTTACTCCACAGAAAAACTTGAAGTTTAGATTTTTTTTCTCAGAGTTCTTCAAGATTGGGGGGAAAAAGAAAGTACTTTAACATGTCAACATTCATGAACTTTACCAAGCCAGACACTTGATACTCAGAAAAGTATGAAAGAGAAGAAAAGAGATGCTAAGGAAAAAAAGCCTTGGGTTGTGTATATTTCTTTAGGCTATGGTAACAATTACCAAAACCTTGTTATCTTAAAACAAAGAACTTATTCTCTCATAGTTCTTGAGGCCAGAATTCCAAAATCAAGGTTTTAGAATGACTGTGTTCTCTTGGGAGGCTCTGAGGGACAGTGTTTCTCACATCTCTAGCTCCTGGTGGCTGCCAGCATTCCCTGTTATCCCTTGGCTCGTGGCCTCTTTACTCCAATCAGTGCCTATGTTTTCACATCATCTTGTCCTGGATGTGAATCTAATCTTCCTCTAGTTCTCTTATAAGGACACTTGTGATAGCATCTATTCACCTAGATGATCTAGGATAATCTTTTCCTCTCAAGATCCTTAATCACATTTTTACATTTTTAATCCCCAAATAAGGTCACATTGATACATTCCAGGAATCAGAACATGGACCTACCTTCAAGTATGTGTGGCATTTTTCAAATCACAATAGGCTATTTCCTGCTATTGGCATGAAAGTTAAAAGAAAAAGTCACCTCTAAATGATGACCTTTTTAGATGGTAGCTGTTAAGATAAAATATATATCCTCAAATGTGACCAATTCTTTGGGGGAAAGAAAAGTCTTGGAGAGCATTGCCAAACAAATACATTTATGCTACGGCAAAATTAATAATAAGTTATATCCAGAATACCAAATAATTTAAAATAATATGGATTTTTTCAATAATTTCCAAATACTCCCTTTGAAATATATACAATTTTGTTGATTATGGTTGATGCAAAGTAAGATCTGAGGAAACTGCTATTTTTCCTTTACCTAATATTTTGATGGGAACATTAAAAAATAAACAGAAATGAGACAGGGTATATTAACATCTGATACAATTTACTGACTAGTGTATGTCAATGTCAAAAGTTGATGAGAGAGAGATTCTTTTGAGTTACTTTAATGGTGATTGAATTGATTTATGACAAAGAAAGCACTTACATTCATTTTCCATATGTAATGACAAAGCTCTAAAAATGTGGGTTAATTTAATTAGCTGGCAGTCCTCGGTTGTACTTTTGAAAAAAGTGTTTTCTGTAATGCTTTTGTGTTCTTTAAAGAACTAAACTAACTGATGCAAAAATCAGCAAGGAGAGCTCATCTGCTAAAATGCAAACTAGAGATGCTTTTCTATAGCTATTCTTGGGCACACTCAAATCAGGCTTTTTGAGTCCTAGATTGGCTGCCTCAAACACCCCCTTATTTACATAAACTCTGGGCTTCTGCAGTCATCTCCATTGTGTAAAGGAGTTTTTCTGCGTGCATTCTGATTAGGCTTGTGTAAAGATGCATAAATTCCTCATCCAATCAAAGGCTGACCTGGGGGAAACTGGTAGGGAGTGGGTAGAGTAGGGGATTAGTAAATTGGCAATTCCTTTTTAACTTTAGTAGTCATTTGGAAGAAATGAACCAGATCTTAAAGAGGGCAGCAGTATTGGTCTAAATAGAATAAAATGCCTTTGACTTGTGAAAAGATACTGTAAAAAGAAACATGCAAAGAATCATTGTGAATAGACAGGAGATCAACCTGGGTGTTTTTCTAGAATAAAACAACAAATTAAAATGCCCAGAGAATATGTAAATTCTTGATTGTCTAAGCCAACATATTTGTTACAAAGTAACTTAATTGAATAAATAACAATCATTGTAATTTATTTGCCTATTTCTATTCATATCAGAGAAGGGCAAATTTAACAATGAGGGTAAGTATTGTAGATCACTTACAATTTTAGCTATTATGTTAGGTGTTTGGATAATACTCGGTAATAAAGTACACTCAACAGGAAGGCAAACACACCAATGCATTTCTCTGAATTGTATTTCAAATAAATATGAATATTTAAGGCATTTCAAACTGTGAAATATAAAAAGAATGATTATATTATTTAAAATGTACTCAGGATAATATCACTATAATTATCATGACAATTTAAGAAGTATTCTAAAAGTACTTTATATAAAAATTCCTTTATTAGTAGAAAATGTAAATAGTATAAAACAGACTTTTCCTTTAATCTGATAATAAATGATGGCTCCAAAGGACTATAATTTTATTAAATGTAAGCAAGACCTTTTAACAAAATCTTTTGAAAGGAAGAAATATTGAAGGTCAAATTGAGTATATGTATATACCAATTAAAGGAGTAGTGATCACTGCAAATAAAAAGAGCTGGAAGACAGATGATACATTTTGAAGTAAATCTATAGAATACCTGAATGGAATACTATTGAATAATGTAATTATTATTCAGTGAAAGCTGGTAAAAGTTCAATTATATTCAGAATTATTTTCTTGGCAATATAATAAACATATATGAGCATTTATATAGATGTATGAATAAGCCTCACTTTACAATGTTGTTAGAACTAAAAGAAGTGTTAAAAAAACAAACAAAAACCCAGAGCAGGGCAGTATTTAAAGCGGTAAAAACAGATTTAATTTAGGAACTGTCATATGGGCAGAACACAGTGCTCTGGCTACCAATATCCAAGAAGGATAACAAAGGTCATTACTGTGCCAACCAAAATAGAGTTCAAATGCTTTTGCCCTTTATATCATGGCATCAGAGTCACCAAGAAAAACATCAAGAACTGAATGGAAAGATACTCTTATTTAACGTTGAAGAGACAGAGCAAGATCAGTTTCAATAATGTGCATTTTCATCCCCTCCACCCCGAGAGCTGGTGGATCACTAAGTCTTCATCCCCACCCTACTCTCGGCCTACACACATACAAAATTGGCCTACAAAAAACAGCCCTTTCTTGTTGCAATAGGACCCAATCCCATGAGTCTGAAATACTGAAAGCTGGGGCATGCCGGGACCACTGATGTGCAGACGTAAGCAGAGCGGACATTAAGTGTCAAACAGGAAAAGATATTCTTACACAGCAGGTAAGCCCGCAAAAGTTATGTGGGCGCTGTACATCTTGGTAAGGAAGTGTGCCAGGTGCAAGGCCCATTCCTATGTGGCCTAGAAGGAATCAAAAGACAGTGATGTGATACTACATTTCTCAACATATTAAAATGGGGGAAAGGAGAGCTCAGCACAGAACTGGGATCAGTTCCAAATACAACAAGATAAACTATGGGTGCATAGCCAAGGACCAGGGTTGGGAAGGTCAGTGCAAGGGAAATTACTAAGATGAAACATCAAGGGTAGAGAGGATTCCTGTAGACTGATCAAACAGGATTCTTTCTGAAGGCAGGCCAGGGTGGCCACATACCATCTGGGTAGATGGTGGGGGATATTTAGTGGTTATCAAGTGTTGGGGACTCTGGCTAACCTGACTACACAGCATTCTTGCTAGGCTATGCATGTCTAGCAAGGACAGAACCTTGTTGAGAAGAGGGCCTAGAGGAACCTGACTTCAGTTTAGCCAGTGAGTGTCAGAAGTCATCTATACTGATGTTATTTTAGCTATCCTGTGTGTGAGTATGAAGATTAAATATACAAATTAGATTCTAAAGTTCCTCAATTTTCAAGTGCAGTCAGTTAAAATACAAAGTGAGTTCTCTAAATAGTGAGGCTACATTAAAATTGGAAACACTGCCAAGGAAACAAACTAGCTTCTTGAAGGACCTGAGGCCCTAATTATCTATGCTTTATATAGAAAATTCTGCCTGTGAAGTCATCAGTGGATTCTTTATCTAAAGGTATTATTACAAAACATTTGGCTTGTATGAAGAAAGTACTTGTCTTTTCCAATATATATATATATATATATGTAGCAGTGCAGAATGCATTATGCCTTTGTCTGTGCTCTTCTGTAAGAATTCTTTTTAGGTGTCTTCTTGTATTATATTGTTCCCTTTCTTTATTTTTCCTTTTGGAAATATTTTAAGTTGAAGGATACTAAAAAGGGATAATAAGATAGTTTGATAATTACAGTATTTCATTATAAAGTGTTAGTTTTAGAATTTTTCTTCCAAACTTTTGTCTCACATATGACTTCAACCCCTAGATCTGCAATCCCCATGCGATTAGTCTATTATTACATTAATGTTGCTCAAAATAAATATTCAAATAAGTAAAAATACAACAAATTATTTTTCTTCCTATCTGCTGTTCTGATTTCCTTTCTTTCCCAGTAAAAGGGCAATGTTGCAGTAAAATAAGAAATTATTTTCCATGTATATTGTCTTTGATTAATCATTTTCTACTATCCTTTTAACCCAATAATTATTTGCTTCTATTCAAGCTTTCACTGAATTAGCAGTCGTTAGGGATCTTCCTCACATTAGCTTCCATTACAAACTGCTGTGTTATTCCACTGCAGAAGCATTTAACACAGTTCTCTAATCTCTCCTCCTGAAACTGAGTTTTCCATTTTGTTGAAAACAACTCTTCTCCTGCTTTACTATTTCTATTAATTCTTCTTCGTGGGCTACCAGGTTTTCTCTGTGTTTAAGTATTACTAATCGTGCTAATACTCTGGAATCTTTCCTCTGCAGAATCTAGGTATACTACTTGGATAATCAAAGCTGTTGCTATAGCTTTAGCAAATACCCATGCCAGCTCCAGCTCCAGGTGATGAGAGGAAAATTTAAATCACTGATGTCCCAAACTCACACAGGCAACTGTGTAGGTCGAATCTCCTTTGGAAGTTTCTTACCTCATTTATTCCCCATAGAGGGCATTTATGATTTTATTATTTTTTAGCCAACTAACACCTAAAAACACTTGTGGTTTGAATGGAACACTCTACACATTTCCCTGCATGGCAGGCAGGACTTTGTCTTCTAGAAAGGAAACCAAGAAACCTCTCCCTGACGCCAGGCAGCCAAGAGAAAAACACATGATATCAGTTTGGCAAGTTACTTACTTCCCCTCTGAGATTTGAATCCATGAGAAATAACAAGGAAATTCAGATAAATAATTTTAAAAAATTAATGGTGCAGGAGGCTGTGACAGTGCCAAGAGACTGGCAGCAGTCATGCCACAGTGGTATCCTACTGATGCTGTGCCTGTGTGGCATGACCCTGTGTGAATTCTCTACCCAACCTTTGGCTGCTTTTACAATTTTCTATATCTAGTTCTGTAGGCCTCATTTGTTTTCTAAGCTACTCAGTAACTTTCCAAAAATTTCATTTGTTCTCTGCTTAAAAATGACAGTTGATATTGTCTGGGAAAGAAAAACAAACACATACACCTGATTGATGGTATCCTGAATGGGCTTCCTAGGCTGGCCAAACACAGAGTATTCTACTTCTTCAGTGTTTATTATTATAGCAACTTGCACATTCACCTGGACACTCACACCAGAAACATGAGGGTTACCTCTGCTCATTCCTCTCTACATTTAATTTATGCCTGTGTCTTATTAATTCCATACATCTTATTTATATTTTATTTCCAACACTTCCTTTTCAGCCTAATTGACCATATCTTAGTTAAGGCCTTAATAATATTTCAAATAGAATATTGCAGAACTTGTAACCATGTTACTTGTTTCTCTCACCCCAAATACTCATTAATGTGAGAGAAATATGAATATTGATAACAAAAGTATTTTTAAAATACAAACTTATGATACCAGTCACCATCTCCCTATAGATTGTCAATGAAAACTCATTGCTTATTGAATAAAAAATTAATATTTCAGCATATTATAAAAGCCCTTTTATAATGTTGTGGCATTTCCTTACTTCTATTGTCTTATTTCTCACTACAGTTGTAAATTATAGTAATTTAAATTATTTACCATTTTCATATCATTTCATGTTTGTGTGTTTTCTCTCATCACATAATGTAATTCTATTTATTTTTCATGCTGACTTTCAATCTCACCTGTAAAACCTATCCTCATCAGTTCGAGTTGGCACATTTCCTCTTACATGATTTACAAATTACAAAATAGCAAATGACATAAAGCAGTTGCTCAACAAATATCCCTTCAATGAGTAAGCAAATATACAATATCTTGAAATAAACATGATACTGCAACAAGCTAGTGGAAGAGCCTAGTCAATAACTTAAGCAGAGGAGAAAAATCCAACAAAAGATACTGAGAAACAGTGGTCCATAGAGTAGTAAGAAATTCAGGAAATTGATATCACAAAAGCCAAAAAGAATAACAAGTTACAAAAATATAAATTCACTATTGGTTGTTGGAAGATGGTGTCTTGTCAACTTTTATAAAAAGTCATGCTATTTTGAAGTATACAAAAAATTATTGTTAACTATAGTCATCCTATTTCCTCCTGAACACTGGATCTTACTCCTTCTAACTGTATTTTGTTCTCGTTAACCCACACCTCTTTATTCCCCCAATACCTATGACCCTTCTCAGACCCTGATCAACCATTCTAGTCACTACCCCCATTATATTTTATATAACTTTTAGCCCCCACATACATGTGAATAAGAACATTAGATATTTGTCATTCTGTGCCTGGCTTATTTCACTTAAACTAATGACCTCCAGTTCCATTCATGTTGCTGCAAATGACAAGATCTTATTCTTTTTTTATGGCAGAATAATAAAATGGATTTGGAATGTTCGTAACACAAAGAAATAGCAAATGTTTGAGGTGATGGATATTCCAATTACTCAGACATTGTATGCCTGTATTAAAGAATTACATGTATTTTGGTATCTGCTACTCTTATGTATCTATAAAAATTTAAAATGACCATGTTTGTGAAGTGATGATAAAAGCACTTTCAGAATGAATAGAACAGGAAGCGGGAAGGTAAAGAATCAGTGAAAACAAATAGAAAATTAATTGGGAAATTCTGTTGGAAAGAGCAGGGAAGTAGGATACTAGCTAGGGAAGAACACGCACAAAGGTGTATGCTTGGTATTGGAGTGCTATATAACTAGTCTTCATATTTATTTCTGTTAAGCTTCTGTCAATATTAAGTGAATATTCACTGAGCTTTCCTGAAATGACTATTATTAATGGAAAATTTGATGCTTTGAATTCAAATGCTTGTTAAACTTTCATCCTGTTATTTTCTATGTATTCATTTTATTATATTAAATTCAGTTTGAAACTGGGTTCTGTCTTCCTTCTTGAAAATATTCATCTAAACAGAAACTTAAGGATTATTATGTTTTTCTTGTACAATATTGTCAAGCTAGTGCCAAGGATAAATTTCTGTAAAACATTTTTTTTTAATTTACTTGATACTAATATTCAATTAGTTAAAAATTTTTTGCTACTAGATATTTTTCACTTTTATATACTAACTTCTTATCCATATTTTCTATCTTATCACATTTTTCTCTAGAAATTCCCTTCACAAATAAAGCAACTGTTAAAAAGGAGAAAATTATAGCATTATTTTAAAAAAGGAAATCTCTGAGTGATATAGTGGGGTAGGTTTTTATTTTCTAAATGTTTACAGTGTGTTTTTTATACTGAGATTTCCAGCTATCATTTTCTGCTTTCTGGATATGTAATATTCAGATTTATCTTTACTAATTTAATATGTTTACTCCTTTCAAATAATAAAAACTATATTCCTCAACCAAAATGGAATTAAATTAGAAATAAGTAATAGAAACAAATTTCTTTCTATGTTTATAAATTTGGAAATTTTGGAAATGTATAAACATATAAACAACTTTGTTCCTATTATTGATTTCTAAATAAATAATTTTGGAAAATTATAAACATATAGAAATGAACATATTTCTGAATAATCAGTGGTCCAAAGAAGAAACTTCAAGATAAATAATAGAATAGTTTGAAATGAATGAAAATGAAAATACAACATATCAAAACTTAAGAAATTCAGCTAAAATAGTGCTCAGCAGGATATTTATTGCGGCAAATGCCTGTGTAAAATAAACAATCTCTCACATCAATATCTTAACTTTCCACATTAAGAAAGAAAAACTAGAAGAGTAAACTAAACCCAAAGCAAGCAGAAGGAAGATAATAATAAATATTAAAGAAGCAGAATAAGTAAAAATAAATACAGAAAACACACAGATATAATCTGTAAAACAAAGGTGGCTTTCTGAAAGATCAAAAATACTAAAAATTAGCTATATTGACAAAGAAAAAATGACAGAGGCCTCAAATTACTAAAGACAGGAATAAAAGAGGTAATATCTACACCAAATTTTCAGAAATAAGGATTGAAGGAAAATTTTATGAACAACTGTATGCTAACAAATTAGGCAACCTATATGAAATTTTTAAATTTCTAGAAAGGCAAAAATTATTAAAAGTGACTAAAATAAATTGACAATTTGAATAAACCTATAATATAGAAAGAGCTTGAGGTAGTAACTAACACAAAAAGAGACTTTACACAAAGGAAAGCTCAGGTTCGGATTCCATCACTAGTGATAAAAAACTTTCAAATAATTACTACAAATTCTTCACAAACCCTTTCACAATTTTCAACTCATTCTATGAAGTCAGTGTTATCTTGACACTAAAACCAGACAAAAATATCACATTAAAGTGAGGATAAATCAGTATCTGCAATGAACATATACATAAAAATTCTCAAAACAAAAACTAGCAAGCCAGTCCCAGCGACACATAAAGAGAATTATACCCCATGACCAAGTAAAATGTATTCCATAAATGTAAGTTGATTTAACATCTAAAAATCAACGGATGTAATATGCCACTTTAAGAATAAATGGCAGATCTCTATGATTATTCCATTAGATGCAGGAAAAGATTTGACACAATTCATCATCTTTTATTATAGAAATGCTTAACCATTAAGCAACAGGAGTGAACTTTCTCTGCCTGAAAAAGAGCATCTGCAAAAACCCACAGATAACATTGTAAACAATGGTGAAAGGCATTAAGCTAAGATGGGGGTAAAAATAAGCTATCATCTTGCATCTTGTATTCATTATTGTACTGAATGTTCTAACTTGGGAAGTTAGTCAAGAAAAAGACATAAACATCATTCCTATTGGCAGGGAAGAAGTAAAACTATCTTTTTACAGATGATGCAATATTATTTTAATAAAATTATAGAAGACCCACTAAAAACTACTAAAACTAATAAATAAGTTCTGTAAGTTTATAGGATACAAAATCACTGGAAAAGAAATTAAGAATACATTTTTTTTTAGAGTAGCATAGTAAAAGAATAAATACACAGATTCAAGAGTTACATAGAGAAAATTATAAAATGGCATTGATAGGCTTCCTGACTAAAATGCCAATAGCACTGACAACAAAAGCCAAAATAGACAAATGGCATCTAATCAAACTTAAGAGCTTGTGCACAGCAAGGAAAACTATCATCAGAGTGAACAGGCAACCAACAGAATGGGCACAAATTTTGCAACCTACCCATCTGACAAAGGGCTGATATCCAGAATCTACAAAGAACTTAAACAAATTTACAAGAAAAAAAACAAACAACCCCCTCAAAAAGTGGGCAAAGGATATGAACAGACACTTTTCAAAAGAAGACATACATGAGGCCAACAAACATATGAAAAAATGCTCGTCATCACTGGTCATTAGAGAAATGCAAATCGAAACCACATTGAGATAACATCTCACACCAGTTAGAATGGCGATCATTAAAAAATCTAGAGACAACAGATGCTGGGAGGATGTGGAGAAATAGGAATGCTTTGACACTGTTGGTGGGAGTGTAAAAAGTTCAACCATTGTGGAAGACAGTGTGATGATTCCTTGAGGATCTAGAAACAGAAATTTCATTTGACCCAGCAATCCCATTACTGGATATATATCCAAAGGATTATAAATCATTCTATTATAAAGACACATGCATATGTATGTTCATTGTGGCATTGTTTACAAAAGCGAAGACTTTGAACCAACCCAAATGCCCATCAATGATAGACTTAATAAATAAAATGTGGCACATATACACCATGGAATACTATGCAGCCATGAAAATGGATGAGTTTATGTCCTTTGCAGGGACTTGGATAAAGCTGGAAACCATAATTCTCAACAAACTGACACAAGAACAGAAACCAAATACTGTATGCTCTCACTCATAAGTGGGTGTTGAACAATGAGAAAACATGGACACAGGGAGGGGGACATCACATACCAGGGCCTGTTGGGGGTTGTGGGGACTAATGGAGGGATAGCAGGGGGTGGGGGGATTGGGGAGAGATAACATTAGGAGAAATACTAAATGTAGATAACAGGGGGATGGATGCAGTAAACCACCATGGCATGTGTAAACCTATGTAACAAATCTGCACTATCTGCACATGTACCCCAGAACTTAAAGTATAATAAAAAAATAAAAAGGATTATATACCCCCCCAAAATAAAGTTTTAACTGAATAGAATCATCTAAAATTCATTGATTTGGTGTCTTGCTGCTGTTAAAATTGCAATACTGCACCAATTAACTTACATACTCAACATAATCTTTTTCAAAATCTCAGCTGCCTTTAAAAAAAATGACTATGCAATTCTAAAATTCACATGGAAATACAAGGCATCAGATTAGCCAAGACAATTTGGAGGACTCATACTTTCTGATTACAAAACTTAGTACAATCCTGCAGAACTTAAGACAGTGTAGCACTTGCATAAGAATAGACAGAGCAAAAGAAAAAAATCAAGAGTCCAGAAATAAAGCTACACACTTACAATCAACTGATGTTTAGCATGGTGTGAAAACAATTTAATGAGGTCAAGAATAGTATTTTCAATAAATATTACCCTGGACAACTGTAGATCCACATGCCAAATAATGGTGGACCCTTACCTCACAGATTAACTCAAAATGGATCATAGACCTAATGGGAAAAGCTAACATTATAAAACTTTCAGAAGAATACACAGTAGATCATGTGATCTTTTGTAAAGCAATGGTTTATTAGATATAATACCAAAAGGAAAAGTGACAAAAATAAAATAGATACATTGGATTACATCCTACTAAAAATTTTTTTTTGTGCCACAAATGATACTATCAAGAAAGCAAGAAAGACAACCAACAGAATAAGAGAAATATTTGTAAATCATGTATCTGGAGGGAACCTGGTACATAGAACATGTAAAGAACTTAAACTACTCAATAATAAGTAGACAGGTAGCTCAATGATTTAAAAATGGGCAAAGAATTTGGATAGATATTTTTAAACAAAAGATCTACCAATAGACAACTATGTAAAAAGATGCTCAACAGGAATAGTCATGAGGAAAATTCAAATCAAAATCATAATAAGGTACTACTTCACATCCACTATGATTGCCATAATGATAAACCAAATAATGAAATTGGTTAGAATGTTGGGAAATGGAAGCCTACATGCATTATTTCTGGGAATGTAAAATCATATAGTCAATTTGTAAAACAATATGGCATTGCCTCACAATTTTAACATATGTACGTATGACCCAGCAATTTCATGTCTACCTATATGTCTAAGAGAAAAGAAAAACGTAGGTCCACATAAAATCTTGTACATGATTTTTCATAGTATCATTGTCAATAATTGCAAAACAGTAGAAATAACACAAGGGTTCATCAACTAATGAATAAACAAAATGTGGTATACTTATACGATGAAATATTATTTACTATGGAAAGAAATGAAGTCCTGACATATGCCAACACATGGATCAAACTTGAAAACTTTATGCACAGTGAAAGAAGCCAAACATAAATAACCACATACTGTATAGCTCCATTTGCATGAAATGCCCATGATAGGCAAATGTACTGAGACAGAAAATAGCTTAGTGGTGGCCTAGGGCATGGTGGATGTGTGGTGATCACTGCTATTGGGTATGAGGCTTCTTTTGGTGGCTAGTACAAAAATATTCTAAATTTCAACTGCATTGATGGTTGAGCAACTCTGTAGACATACAATAAAAATATTAAACTTTACCTCATAGATGTAGAAGTTTTGAAACTTAACTAAATATAAATAATGCTATTAAATTAAAAAGCTGCAGTTTAAGAAAATATCAGCTCATTTTTTTTCTTTTCCATGTTTTTTATCAGTGCTTTTTACTTTGCTACCATTTTCAAATTTATAATTGATAGGAAATCAGAAGACAGATTATTCCCCATGATAGGCTCACATCCTTTGAATAATTTTGCATTGTAAGGGTGAATTTCATTTTTCCACTTCCTCTTAAATTCAGAATCTTATAAATAACTTCTTTTATGAAAATTGTAAGCTCATTTCTTTCCAGTGCATTTTTGAGCCCCATGGATACCTTGTGCACATATCTTCTGCCTTTTAATATCATTACTATTATTTTAAAATACTGGTGGCCAAACCTATGATAACATTTTGCTCACTCACGCTTCTCTCACACATTTAGTTTTATAGTTTTATTTATATATTTTCCCATGTGTATGCAAGATTAGAGTTGAAAATTTAGATCAAGTTATTTTCTTCATATTTCTTGGTCTTCATTTTCCTTTTTAAACATCATATTAAAGAATGAATTTTCTCATCATTGTTATAGTGGTTAAAACCAAAAACATATACAAAATTCAGATGAAATCTATGAACAAAGAAAAGTGAACCCCAAAAGCAAATATAAGGTCTCAAGGAGATCTATTTCTTGTATTTCCTCTCCTGAATTAGCTTAAAAGAAATTTAGACTGCAAAGAGTTATAAATAATAATTAAATAAGTAAATAACATAAAGAGAAAGCAAGACAAATACATAAAAAATTGGAGACAAGTGATATTTAATAAGAAAAATTCTATACACTTAAAGAGTATAAATTCAATTTTATGGTCTATAAAATTAGTGTATTTCTAGACAAATGTACTAATCTTAGTTTTTTTTTATGTTTACATGGTTCCTAAGTTAAAAGCAAATTATTTGAGAAGTACCATTATTCCTAATATGTAAAAGAAAATAAAATTCAAACACATACTTGATGTAGTAATTCAATAAATCTTTATCAATTACCTTTATGTATCAAGAATATACATATTAGTGAGCAAAGGAGGAAGAAAGATTCCTACTTTTGTGGAACTTACACATTACCATGTAATACAGACAATAAAAGTAAACTTAATAAATTATATATAGTATGCTAAAGGAGGTAAATGCTATAAGCAGCAGTAAAAGTAGAGCAAGGTAAATGGGATGGGAGTAGCAGGGTGTATTTAAATAGGGTGTTTAGGCAAGCTTCATTGAGAAGGTATCATTTGAACAAAGACTAAAAGCAAAGCAGAGAGAGTCAACTGAAGAAATAGTCTACAGTAGTTCTACCTGATCCATGATTTTGCTTTCCACAGTATCAGTTATCTGTGGTCAACCAGGGTCTGAAAATATTAAATGGAAAATATCAGAAATAGATAATTCATAAATTTTAAATCGCGTGCTGCTCTGAGTAGCAGGATGAAATGTTATGCTGTTTCACTGTGTCCCATCTGGGACTTAAACCCACCCTATGTTCAGCATGAATTGCTGTCGATGCTACCCACCTGTTAGTCACTTATTTGCTGTCTTGGATTGACTGTTTTTACTGTCACAGTATTGCAGTGTGTGTGCTCATGTGATCCTTATTTTACCTAATACTTTACTAATGATAACTTAATTATTAGATATTATCATTAATTTCTTAGTGTGTCTAGTTTATAAGTTAAACATTATCATAGGTATGTATTAAAGGAAAAACAGTATATATAGAGTCTGGTACTGTCTGTGGTTTCTGGCATCCACTGGGAGTCATGAAACATGTCTCCTGCAGGTAAGGGAGACTTCTGTACAAAGAAAAGGAGAGAGCTAGTGAAAAGGGGGATAAAGCTGGTAAATAACTGTAGTGTTTGAGGAAAAACCGGGAAACCACTATTTCTGGAACAACCTAAGAAAGAAGAAAAGTATTAGGAGATGTAGTTAGAAAAAGAATAAAAATGGGGAAAGGAGACTTTTTAGCTTTTAAAAGAAATTACTCTAAGTGAAAAGGGCAAGATTTGAACAGAGGAGTGGTACAATTTAACCAAACTGTTAAGTCTTTCTGGCTATTTTGTTGAGAACAAAACAAAGTCATTAGAGAGGCTGCTGGAATGATCCAGGCTAGTAATGACTGTGGCTTGGATTGTGAGTAGTGGAGAAGGTCCTACCACAAGGAGGTGGATTTATCACATATTGGGTGTGTGTATACATTTCAATACACAAATGTAGCATATACATGTATATCTTAAATACATAAATATAAAGGCATTGAATATAGTTTAACAAGCAAATGACAATATAGCCTAAGATTTTTTTTAAATAAATTAACTTTAAATCATTCAAAAATATAAAATCATAAATATAATAAATTAAACATTACCATAGGTATGTATGTGAATATAATAGTCTTATATGACTTATAAGAGATCAAACTCTCAGACATCCAGTAGCAATAAGAACTTTTAGCCAACTATGGGACAAGTCTGCCAACTAAAAGCAGCTACTGTGTGCCGTTCTCATGGAGAGAAATACAAGGGTCAAGTAACTACAGGACCTTTAGCTGAAACACTCAGCTGTATGCATTGGGGTTCGTCAAGAAAACAACTTTATGCATGTAGAATGGGGAAAAGGAAGTCAGGACAACTGCCCTGAGAGTGACATGGAGCCAGGGAAGCAGTGGCTGAGTGAGTGAGAGACCCCAGATACCCAAACTTTTGCCATGGATCTTTGCAACCCTTGGGTCAAGAGAAATCCTCATGAACCCACTCCACCTGAGCCTTCAATTTGAGACACAGAGCTACTGGGAGTCTCAGTAGAGCAGCTGCTGAGGCACACATGGAGCCCTGAGAGCTGTAGATACCAGCATCCCAGCAGAAGTGGCTCAACTCCAGCAAGTGGGAGGTCAGACCCCTTTCCATACTCTTAGGAAAGAGGCTGAAGAGCGATGGTCTGCAGGCACCACTTCCAAGGCACCTTGCAGGATAAGACCCACTGGCTTGGAACTCCAGCCAGCCACAGGTAGCAGTTCTACACCTCCCTGAGACAGAGCTCTCACAGGGAAGGCTGGGCTGCCATCTTTGCTGTTTCATAGCCTTAGCCATTGATATCTTTGGGCTCTGGGAAATCCAAGGTGACTAGAGACTAGGGCAGTCACTTGGCACAGGGCAATAGCTCTGCAAAGAGGTGACCAGACTGCTTTTTCACGTGAATCCCAAATTCTGTTTCTCTTCACTTGGTGGAATTTCACGGACCTGGGTCTACAACCACCCCTATCAGCGTTTTCCAGCTAGCAGCATTTCCAATCCTTTCTGAGACAGAGCTTCCAGAGAGAGGCACAGATTACCACCTTTGTTGTTTCACTGCCTCAGCCACAGTTGCCCTTGGACTTTGAAGTGTCCGAGGTAACTGGGGGTTAGAGCGGACCACCTGACACAGCACAGCTGCTCTATATAAAAGCAGCCAGACTACTTTTTTATGCAAGTCCCTAATCCAATTCTTACTCACTGGGCAGGACCTCTTGACCAGGGTCTCCAGCCATGCCTTCTAGCCACCCTACATTGTGTTTGGGCTGGCAACAGGTCCATACCTCCCTGAAATGAATCTCCCAGAGGGAGGGACAGGCCTCCACTTTTGCTATTTTGCAGCCTTCACTGTTGCTGCTTTGTGGTACTGAAAAATCCAAGGTAACTAGGGACTGGAGTGGATCCCAAGTAAAATGCAGGAGTCCCATGAAAAAGTGGCCAGATTGTTTGTTACATGGGTCACTGACCCCCATCTTCTCACTGAGCAGGTGCTCCCAGCCTGGGTGACCAGCCACCCACCAATAGGATAATTGGGGCAGTAGCAGCTCTGCAACTCCTTGTGACAGAGCTCCCAGTGGAAATGGTGGGTTGGTATTATTGCTGTCTTGAAATCTCTTTCTTGCGTCTCCTGGCTCTGATAAGTCCACAGGACAAGAGGATGGTCTGGACCCCCAGCACAGAGCACCTACCTCATGGAAAAGTGGTTGGAATGTTCTCCATACAGCTCCTGGTCCTCACTGGGCAGCATTGTCTGATTTTGGACTCCATAACAACCACCCTGCCCTGACCTAACCAATCAGAGACAGCCAACAATTAGAGGGACATCCACATGCAGAGATTAGAAAGAACAAATACAAGAATTCTGTCAACTCAAGTGGCCAGAGTGAGAGTGTCTTATGTCCTCCAAATGATCATTCTAGTTCTCCAACAAGGGTTCTTAATCAGGCTGAGTTAGTGAAATGACAGAAACAGAATTCAGAATATGGACAGGAATCAAGATCATTGAGATTCAGGAGAAGAGAAAACCCAATCCAAGGAAACAAGCAATCACAATAAAACAATACAGAAGCTGAAAGATGAAACAGCCAGTATAAAAAAGAACTTAATTGATTTGATAGACCTGAAAGACACATTATAATAATTTCACATGCAGTTGCAACTATTATCAGCAGAATAGACCAAACTGAGAAAAGAAACTTGGAACTTCAAAACTGGCTCTCTTAAATAAGACAGTCAGGCAAAAATAATTAAAAAGAGTGAACGAACCCACCAAGAAATATGGTCAACAGCAAATTTAGGAAATACAGAGAACCCCTGAAAGATTCTACACAAGAGAATCATCCCAAAGACAAATAATCATCAGATTTTCCAAAATTGAAATGAAAAGAAGTATGTTAAAGGCAGGTAGAGAGAAAGCACAGACCATCTACAAAGGGAACCCTATTAGGCTAACACCCTTCCTCTCAACAGAAACCCTAAAAACCAGAAGAGACTGGGGGCCTATATTCAACATTGCTAAGAAAATAATCTTCATACAAAGATTTCATATTCAGGCAAACTAACCTTCCTCAGCAAAGGAGAAATAAGATCCTTTTCAGATAAGCAAATACTGAGGAAATTTGTTACCACCAGACCTGCCTTATAAGAGATTTTGAAAGAGATATTTTCTTATTTTAATTTTGAAAGAAGCACTAAATATAAAAAAAAAATACATGTACACAGACCAGTGATAGTAGAAAGCAACCACACAAACAAGCTATCATCATACCCAAGTAACAACACAATTACAGGGTAAAAGCCACAGATAGCAATACTAACCTTCAATGCAAAAAGGCTAAATTTCTCATTTAAAGGTATAGAATGACAAGCTGAATTTAAAAAGCAAGAACCACTATAGGCTCAAAATAAAAAGATGGAGGAAAAATAAAATAAAATAAAATAAATAAAAGGATGGAGGAAAATCTACCAAGCAAATAAAAATAAGAAAAAAAGCAAGGGTTGCAATCCTAATTTCAGACAAAACAGGCTTTAAACCAACAACATCAAAAAAGGTACAGAATGGCATTAGATAATGGTAAAGAGTTAAATTCAACAAGGAGAACTAATTATCCTAAATATATATGCATAAAACTTGGGAGCACCCAGATGCATAAGGTGAATTTCTAAAGACTTATAAAGAGACTTAGAATCCTACACAATAATAATGGGAAACTTCAACACTCCACTGATAGTATTAGACAGATTATCAAGAAAGAAAAGTAACAAAGATATTTAAGACCTGAATTCAACATTGAAACAAATAGATCTGATAGGCCTCTGCAGAACTTTACACCCCCAAACAACAGAATATACATTCTCATTTCCACATGGCACATACTCTAAAATCAGCCATAAAATCAAACATAAAACAATCCTCAGCAAATGCAAAAGAACACCAAAATCATACTAAACACACTAACCACAGTGCAATAAACATATAAATCGAAGTCATAAAAATTGTTGAAAACAATGCAATTCATAGAAATTAACAACTGTTGACTCCTGGGTCAATAATAAAATTATGGGAGAAATTAAGAAGTTCTTTGAAACTAATGAGAAAAAGGATACAATACACCAGAAATTCTGGGACACAGCTAAGGCACTGTTAAGAGGAAAATGTATAGCTCTAAATGCCTACATCAAAAAGATAGAAAGATCTAAAATGAATAATCTAACATCACAACTAAAACCAGAGAAGACAAACCAACCCCAATGTTAGCAGAAGAAATAATCAAAATCAAAGCTGAACTGAAAGAAATTGAGACATGAAAATCCCTTTAAAAGATCAATGAATCCAGGAGTTAAATTTTTGAAAAAAATTAATAAAATAAATAATAGACCATTAGCTACATTAATAAAGAAGATTCAAATAAACAAAATCAGAAATGACAAAGGGGTATTACCACTTATCCCACAGAAAAACAAAGAACCATCAGAGACTACTACAAACCCCTCCATTCACATAAACTAGAAGATCTAGAAGAGATGAATAAATTTCTGGACATATACTCCCTCCAAAGACTGAACCAGGAAGATGTTGATTCCCTGAACAGACCAATAACATGCTCCAAAATTGAATCAGAAATAAATAGCCTATCAACTGAAAAAGCTTAGAACCAGACAGATTCACAGCCAAATTATACCAGATATACAAAGAAAAACTGATACCATTCATACTAGAACTATTTTTAAAAAGTGAGGCAGAAGACATTATTCTATATGTCTAGCATCATCCTAATACCGAAACCTGGCAGAGACATGACAACAACAAATTCAGGCCAGTATCCTTGATGAACATTGATGTAAAACTTTTCAATAAAAAATTTGCAAGCCAAATCCAGGAGCACATGAAACCACTAACCCACCATGATAAAGTAGGTTTTTCCCTGGGATGCAAGGTTGGTTTATCATAGGCAAATCAATAAATATGACTGATCACATAAACAGAACTGAAGACAAAAATGACATGATTATCTCAACAGATGCAGAAAAAGAGTTTGACAAAATTCAACATTCCTTTATGTTAAAAACTCTTAGTAAACTAGGTATTGAAGGAACATACTTCAAAATGATAAGAGCCATCTATGGCAAACCCACAGCCAACATCAAACAGAATGGACAAAAGATGGAAGTCTTTCCCAAAAAACTGACAAAGGCAAAGATGCCAAATCTCAACACTCCTAGTTAACATAATATTGGAAGTACTGGTCAGAGCAGACAAGAGAAGGAAATAAAGGGCATCCAAATAGAAAGAGAGGAAGTCAAACTATCTTTATTTGTAGACAACAGAATTCTGTATCTAGAAAACTTCATAGCCTCTCCCCAAAAGCTACTTGAACTGATAAATAATTTTGAGAAAGTCCCAGGATAGAAAATCAACGTAAAAAAAAAAATCACTAGAATATATATGTACCAACAGCAGCCAAGCCAAGAGCCAAAACAGGAACACAATCTCATTCACAAGTGCCATAAAATAAAATACTTAGTAATACAGCTAACCAGGGAGGTGAAAGAGCTCTACAATGAGAATTACAAAACACTGCTCAAAGATCTCAGAGGTGACACACATGGAAAAACATTCCCTGCTCACAAATACAAAGAATCAGTATCTTTAAAATGACCATACTTCCCAAAGCAGTTTATAGATTCAATGCTTTCAAACTACCAGTGACATTCTTCACAGAACTAGAAAAAACAATTTTAAAATTCATATGGAATCACAAAAAAGCCTGAATAGCCAAGGCAATCCTAAGCAAAAAGAGCAAAGAGGCATCATGCTACCTGACTTGAAACTATACTACAAGACTGCAGTAACCAAAACAGCATGATACTGGTACAAAAACAGGAAAATAGGCCAATGGAACACAATAGAACCTCCAGAAATAAGGTTGTACATACAACCATCTGGTCTTAGGCAAAGCTGACAAAAAACAAGCAAAGGGGAAAAGAGTCCCTATTCAATAAATGGTGGTGGGATAACTCACTAATCATATGCAGAAGAGTGAAACTAGACTCCTTTCTTATGTCAGACACAAAAATTAACTCAAGATGGATTAAATATGTACATGTAAAACCTAAAACTATAAAAACTCTGGAAGACAACCTACACAATACTGTTCTGGACATGGGAATTGGCAAAGATTTCATGACAAGGACTCCAAAAGGGTTTTTTATACTTAAAACCCAAAACTATGAAATCTCTGGAAGACAACCTATACAATACTATTCTGGACATAGAAACTGGCAAAGTTTTCATGACAAGGACTCCAAAAGCAATTACAACAAAAGCAAAAATTGACAAATGAGATCTAATTATCTTAATAGCTTCTGCACAGCAAAAGAAACTATCATCAATGTGAACATACAACCTACAGAATGGGAGAAGATATTTGCAAACTATGCTTCTGACAAAGGTCTAATATCCAGCCACTGCAAAACATACAAAATGGTAAAGACCATGGATGCTATGAAGAAACTGCTTCAACTAATGGGTAAAACAATCAACTAGTATCAAAATGACAGGATCAGATTCACACATAACAGTATTAACCTTAAATGTAAATGGGCTAAATGGCCCAGTCAAAAGAGACAGACTGGCAAACTGGGTAAAGAATCAAGACCCATTGCTGTGCTGTATTCAGGATGTATAGATGTATTCCCATCTCATGTGCAAAGACACACATAAGCTCAAAATAAAGAAATGGAAGAAGATTTATCAAGCAAATGGAGAGAAAAAAAAAAGCAGGGTTTGCAATCCTAGTCCTGATAAAACAGACTTTAAACCAACAAAGATCAAAAGAGACAAGAGCATTAAATAATGGTAAAGGGATCAATGCAACAAGAAGAGTTAACTACCCTAAATATATATGCAACAAATACAGGAACACCTACATACATAAAGCAAGTTCTTAATGACCAACAAAGAGTCTTAGACTCCCACAGAAAAATAGTGGGAGAATTTAACACTCTATTGTCGATATTAAATCAACGAGACAGAAAATTAACAAGATTATCTAGAACTTGAACTCAGATCTGGACCAAGCAGACCTAATAGACATCTACAGAACTCACCACCCCAAATCCACAGAATATATATTCTTCTCAGCACAACATTACACGCATTCTAAAATTGACCATATCATTGGAAGTAAACCACATCTTAGAAAATGCAAAGGAATGGAAATCATAACAAACAGTCTCTCAGACCACAGTGCAATCAAATTAGAATCCAGGATTAAAAAATTCACTCAAAACTGCACGACCACATGGAAACTGAACAATGGACTCTTGAATGACTACTGGATAAATAATGAAATGAAGGCAGAAATAAGAATGTTCTTCAAAACCAATGAGTGCAAAGACACAATGTACCAGAATCTCTGGGACATATACAAAGCAATGTCTAGAGGGAAATTTATAGCACTAAATGCCCACATGAGAAGCAAGGAAAGATCTAAAATTGACACCCTATCATTAAAACTGAAAGAACTAGAGGGGCAGGATCAAACAAATTCAAAACTAGCCAAAGACAAATAACTAAGATCAAAGAAAGAACTGAAGGAGATAGAGAAACAAAAAACTCTTCAAAAAAAAATCAACAAATCCAGGAGCTGTTTTATCAAAATAATCAACAAAATAGACTTTTAGCCAGACTAATAAAAAGAGAAGAATCGAAGAGATGCAATAAAAAATGATAAAGGGGATATCACCACCAATCCCACAATACAAACTACCATCAGAGATTACTACAAAAACCTCAATGCACATAAACCAGTAAATCTAGAAGAAATGACTAAATTCCTGGATACTTACACCCTCCCAAGACTAAACCAAGAAGAAGTTGAATCCCTGAAAACCAATAACAAGGTCTGAAATTGAGGCAGAAATTAATAGCCTACCAACCAAAAAAAAAATCTAGCACAAGACAGGTTGGTTCATAGCTGAATTCCACCAGAGGTACAAAGAGGAGCTGGTACCATTCCTTCTGATACTATTCCAAACAATACAAAAAGAGGGAATCCTCCCAAACTCATTTTATGAGACCAATATCATCCTGATACCAAAACCAGGCAGAGACACCACTAAAAAAGAAAATTTCAGGCCATTATCCATGATGAACATTGATGTGAAAATCCTCAATAAAATACTGGCAAACCAAATCCAAGAGCACATCAAAAAGCTTATCCATCATGATCAAGTCGGCTTCATCCCTGGGATGCAAGGCTGGTTCAGCATACATAAATTTATAAACGTAATCCATCACATAAACAGAACCAAAGACAAAAACTGCATGATTATCTCAGTAGATGCAGAGAAGGCCTTTGACAAAATTCAACAGCCCTTTATGCTAAAACCTCTCAATAAACTAGGTATCAATGGAACATATCTCAAAATAATAACAGCTATTTATGACAATCCTACAGCCAATATCATATGGAATCAGCAAAAACTGGAAGCATTCCCTTTGAAAACTGGCACCAGACAAGGATGCCCTCTCTCACCCCTCCTATTCAACATAGTATTAGAAGTTCTGGCCAGGGCAATCAGGCAAGAAAAAGAAACAAAAGATATTCAGTTAGGAAAAGAGGAAGTCAAATTGTCTCTATTTGGAGATGACATGATTGTATATTTAGAAGACCCCATTGTCTCAGTCCCAAATCTCATTAAGATGATAAGCAACTTCAGCAAAATCTCGGGATACAAAATCAATGTGCAAAAATCACAATAATTCCTGTACACCAATAACAGACAAACAGGGAGCCAAATCATGAGTGAATTCCCATTCACAATTGCTACAAAGATAATAAAATACCTAGAAATACAACTAAGAAGGGATGTGAAGGGCCTCTTTAAGGAGAACTACAAACCACTGTTCAAGGAAATAAGAGAGGACACATACAGATGGAAATACATTCCATGCTCATAGTTAGGAAGAGTCAATATCGTGAAAATGGCCATATTGCCGAGTGTAATTTATGGGTTCAATGCTATCCCCAGCAAACTACCATTGACTTTCTTCACAGAATTGGGAAAAAAACACCTTAAACTTCACATGGAATCAATAAAGAACCCGCATAGCCAAGATGATCATAAGCAAAAAACAAAACAAAAAATCAACAACAAAAAAACAAATCTGAAAGTATCATGCTACCTGACTTCAAACTATACTACAAAGCTACAGTAATCATAACAGCAAGGTACTGGTACCAAAACATAGATATAGACCAATGGAACAGAACAGAGGCCTCAGAAGTAATACTACACATCTACAACCATCTGATCTTTGACAAACCTGTCAAAAACAAGCAATGGGGACAGGATTCCCTATCTAACAATGGTGTTGGGGACACTGGCTAGCCATATGCAGAAAGTTGAAACTGGACCCCTTCCTTACACTTTATACAAAAATTAACTCCAGTTGGATTAAAGATTTAAACATAAGACCGAACACCATAAAAACCCTAGAAGAAAACCGAGGAAATAACATCCGGCGCATAGGCATAGGTAAGGACTTCATGACTAAAACAGCAAAAGCAATGGCAACAAAAACCAAAATAGACAAATTGGATCTAATTAAACTTAAGAGATTCTGCACAGCAAAAGAAACTATTAATAGAATTAATCAGCAACAAATAAATGGGAAAAAATGTTTTGCAATCTACCCATCTGACCAATGGCTAATAACCAGAATCTACAAGGAACTTAAACAAATTTACAAGAAAAGAACAATACCATCAAAAACTGGGTGAAGGATATGAACAGACTTTTCAAAAGAAGACATTTATGCAGTCAATAAACATGTGAAAAAAAGCTCATCATCACTGGTCGTTAGAGAAATGCAAATCAGAACCACATTGAGATACTATCTCATGCCAGTTAGAATGGCAATCATTGAAAAATTAGGAGACAACAGATGCTGGAGACAATGTGGAGAAATAGGAATGTTTTTACACTGTTGATGGAGTGTAAATTAATTCAACCATTGCGGAAGACAGTGTGGTGATTCCTTAAGAATCTAGAAATAGAAATACCATTTAACCCAGCAATCCCATTACTGGGTATAACCCAAAGGATTATAAATCATTCTATTTTAAAGACACATACACACATATGTTTATTGAGGCATTGTTCACAATAGTAAAACTTGACACCAACCCAAATGCCCATCAATGATAGACTGGATAAAGGAAACGTGGCATATATACACCATGGAATACTATGCAGCTATAAAAAAGGATGAGCTGATGTCCTTTGCAGGGACATGGATAAAACTGGAAACCATCAATCTCAGCAAACTGACAGAAGAACAGAAAACCAAACACCATGTGTTCTCACTCATAAGTGGGTGTTTAACAATGAAAACACATGGACACAGGGAGGGGAGCATCACATACCAAGGCCTGTTGGGGGTTGGGGGGATAGGGGAGGGATTTCAGGGGGTGGGGGGATTGGAGAGGGATAGCATTAGGAGAAATACCTAAAGTAGATGGTGGGGTGATGGATGCAGCAAACCACCATGGCACGTGTATACCTATGCAACAAACCTATAGGATCTGCACATGTACCCCAGAACCTAAAGTATAAAAAAAGTTCAAAAAGCAACAAATGCTGGCTATATTGTGGAGAAAAGGAAATACTTATACACTGATGGTGGGATGTAAATTAGTTCAGTCACGTGGAAATCAGTGTAGCAATTCCTCAAAGAACTGAAAAGAGAACTACCATTTAACCCAAAAATCCCATTGCCGGTTATATATCCCACAGAAAACAAGTCATTCTGCCATAATGGCAATGACACAGTCATGTATATGTTCATTGCAGCACTCTTCACAATAGCAAAGATATGGAATCAACCTAAATGCCCATCAGTGGTAAAGTGGCTAAAGAAAATCTGGCACGTATACACTATGGAATACTATGCATAAAAAAAGAATGATATCCTTTGCATAATATGGGTGCAGCTGGAGGCTGTCATACTTACAAAGTAATGCAAGCACAGAAAACCAAATACTGTATGCTCTTACTTATTAATGGGAGTTAAATGATGAAAACACATAGATACAAAGAGAAGAACAGACACTGGGGGCTACTTCAAGGTGGAGGCTCAGATGAGGTAGAGAAACAGAAAAAAAAAATAACTCTTGGGTACTAGGCTTAGTACCTGGAGGATGAAATAATCTCTACAACAAACCTCTGTGAAACAGTTTACCTACATATAACACACCTGCATATGTACACCTGAAATTAAAAGTTCAAAAAATTACCCTTAGCCATCCTGTAGTAATAAGATTCAGTAGTAACTGCAGCAATTATTTTCTATGTATAGGACATAGATATAGACATAGACATACACTTAGATATAGATATAGACATGTACTTTACACTTAAACAGACATATACTTGGTCTCTCACTAGCACACAATGTATATGACTTACAGCCTTATCATTCATTACCATCATCTTGCATTGAACAAAGTCTCCAAAGCCTCAAGCAAGAACTTCATAATTAATGACTTAGATGATTAGATTGCCTATACCATCCTTTCACTGGAAGTGTACCACTCATCCTCTGGTTAAGGTATTATTCTAGGAGATCATCTGACCCAGATTTTCTCAGTGTATCTTACTGACTCAGGGATGGGCACATTAGTCAACCTAAACCTAGAGATCTCTGTAATTTGAATTAAAGGAACATGGTTAGATAGACAGTGACAGTCACTGGATCTAAGAAGTTCATTTTGAGTCAAGGTTAGAACTGGAATAGAGATAAAAAAAAAACCCACTTTGTTGTCATGAGAGAGTAAGAATTAAAAGCTTTCAAGAACTAAAGTTTGTGTGTGTGTGTGTGTGTGAGAGAGAGACAGAGAGAAAGAGAGAGAGAGAGAGAGAGAAAGTTAATATAGGGAATAAACTCAAATAGTTATATGATCCTATGATGCATCATCCTTCTTTACTGAAATCATTTAAGTGCACATTTGTACATTGCAATTTAGTTATCCCTAGTTTAGATGATATACTAAAGCAATGTTTTCTAAATTTAGAGAACATTCTTTTTCTTCTTCTCTTTATCCTGTCAAAACACTTCAAATACTACAACATTTTATGTTTTTTCTTCAGTGCTTATGACCATTCGAGGTTCATTTCAATATCAACTTTGAGTTTAAATTTCAATATATATTTTCTTATGATGTGTTTATATTACTTAAGCACTTTATCTAACAAGTATATTTACGGTGATCAATTTAAATTAAAAGAATTCTCTTTTCTGTATTCTTTCAGCATGTAGCTTTAGTAAGACTTTTCTCAACTTGCTGCTCTCATAATATATATTTTTTTGCTTCTATCTTGACCCTTTTGAAATAGCATAGTCATGTTTACTGCTTTCAAATCCTCTAGAATCTCTCCCAAGTCTAGTGAACTTTAAAAAATGTCAGTTAAAGGTTCACTGGTTCTCTTGTTCACTTGCTTTAAAATTCATGGATAGCCACCATTGAGATCACGGCTCTGTCAGCTTGAAGCATAGCGCCTTTAGCAGTTTACTTTTTATCTGTATCTGTCTTTTTCTTACAATCTTATGAAATCTGGTTTTCTATGAAAAATGTTTTATCATTTTCTTCTGAATGCAAATTTAAATAAGTATTTTTACTATGTATAACTAATATGATAATGACATAATTTTGTTATGGAAAATGATTTCTGATGTACTGAAATTAAAATCAGAGAAAATAAGTGTACTTAAAACTAATGGTTATGTGTTTTCTTAAAGCTGTTTTAAATACCTTATTAAAAGTTATGCTTATATAGAAAGATTCAAGGAAATTAAAAAAAAACATTATGTTATTTCTTAGAAATTATGTCTAAAACATTACTGCATACCTGATAATATATTTTCTGTGAATAAGGAGTTCAGTGAAGCAATGTGTATATTTATATATATGCACATTGCTCTAAAAAGAGAGCCTATTTTAAAATGCCATTTCTATTACTCAAACTCTATACATCTAGTCATGTTAGGTTTAACCAAAAATTGTCAGACATACAGAGAACTATGCTGACCTGGTATTTTAATAAATATAAGTATATATTGGCAAAAAAGGATGAGTAATTTTCTAAATAAAATTTTAACACTATCTTGAATTCAAGTTTATACCTTTAATGATGTTATACAGTTTAACTTAAGGTATATATTCAGAAAGTTACCCTTTATGTAAGTAAATTATTTGTTTGAAATTAACAGATCATTTATTTGGAATTTGGGAAATTAAATTTTAGGCAGCCTAACCACTTTATTTCCACAGATTATTGGAAATGATGTTACATATTTCAGCATATTTTATCATAGCATATTCATGGAGTAATATTGGCAAATAAGTAAGTTGTTTCATAATGTATATGTTATAAGAAATTAATGTGCATTAAACCATGTTTACATGACATGCTAAACAGTTACCTTTTCAGGATCTTATTCTATGTTAAAGAATGATTTGCAATTATTTTTTTCTTTGTCTCCTGGGAGGGTTTTCAAGTTAAAATTAAACTTTCCTTGCTTTTCAGGTAAGTTCAACCAAAAATTGTATTGGCTAATGTTTTACATTCTGAGTTAGGTAGACAATAAGGAGAAAGAAAAAAACTCACTGGGTTGGGGTTGGTAAAGGGGTAGACGAAAAGAAGAGCCTTGTGGGGAACAAAAAGAGGAAAGGTGATTTTCCTCAGTAATAAATGAAGATCAATGAATAGGAAAAAAGAAAAGTTTTCTCAGAAAAGTAAAAAGTACAACAGAGGATACTAGAGGCTAAAGCTATACTCCATCTAAAATAAGACATGCCTGAAATTTGGCAAGAAGGGGCCAAAACACGACTATTAATAATTGATATGCACCAGTAAGAAGTTCTAACTTTGAGCATGCTGCACAGAAATTGGTATAAGATGCCTTCAGTATACTAACATTCATACGCTCAGTTTTGTTTTGTTTTGGCAGTTGACAAGAAGTTAATTTGCTTTAGTGAAAATCCCTCATTCCAACCTTTCTATATAAATAGCTCTTCCTCACTGTTTTAGTGTGGTGCACACTGTAGCCTCACATACTTGTCATTCCAGTGTAATCTGCAGTGTCCTAACTAAAGTTATTGGCTTGGTCTTATTTGTACAGGGTAATGGAAGAAAAGGACAGGGAGAGATTTGTTAAAAAATATAAAATTAAAGCTAGATAGGAGGAATAAATTCTAGCGTCCTATACCACTGTTAGGATGACTGTAGTTAACACTAGTAGATTTTCAAGTAGCTAGAAATAGGTTATTGAATGTTCCCAACACAAATAAATGATAAATGTTTGAGATGATAGATATGCTAATTACCCTGAACTGATCACTACACATTAGATGCATGGGAAATTCAATGTACCTAATGCATATGTACAAATATTATGTGTCAATTAAAAAAAAAAAGAGAATATTTTGAAATAGGTGTAGCACTGGGAGCCTAGTGAAGCCAAACAAGGGAGAAGGCCTGGCCAGAATGTGACCAAAGGCTCTATCTCTAGCTTCGGTAACACAGGAAAATGGACTCTGAGTTCTTCCTTCACTGCAGGTCTGCCTCAAGTGAACTGTGCCTGTACCCTGGAACTGGAAACACTAGCTCGCTCTTTCTTCAACATCTACTTCCTCAGCATTCTACAATGACTTCAGCCAGAGTGAAGTTTTTCATGACACAAGATTTTCTGAATCACTTCCTGATTGGAAATGCTGCTTACATTGCCCCAGGATACCCATTCTTGTCCATGACGTATTATATTTGAATATACACTGATGGATTTAGTTTGCTAATATTTTTATTATAGATTTTACATTCTTCTTCATAAGAGACAGGACTATAATTTTTTTCATTTTTTATATTAATATCTTTATCTTGTTTTGCAGTTAGGTTTATACTAGCTTGTATGTATTATGGAAACTGTCACTTTTATTTTTAATTCTCTGAGAATTTTTTAGTGAAAATTAAATAATTTATTTTTTGAGAAGTTATAAAAATATTCTCAATCTTTCATTTTTAAACCTGGAAAAATTTTAACTAGTGTCTGTTTATAATGATCATAGAATAATGCAAGATTTTTCTTTTTAGTAGGTTTTCACAAGTTACTCATTGCATAAATTTTTCTTTTCCGAACAAATATTGTTTATTTGTGCTTTTTCTTATTTTTATAGTGATTTTGCCAGCTATTTATGAATTTTATCAGCTTTTTTAAAAAAAGGTATTGCTTTTGGTGGTTTCTCCAGAGTATTTCTATATTCAACTTAGTTTATATTCTCATATTTACTAGTTTCCTTTTGAAAAATTTTAGGGAAGTTTTACAACATCTTAAGCTGTGAGTTGAAGTATTAGCTCTACCTCTTCTTAAGGTTAAAATTTTCTAATTACTACTTTGCTTTCAGTCATCTCAATTAAATATGTAATGTTTTATAATTGTTCAACTGTAAAAAAGTTTCAAATTTTTATAGTTTTGATATGTGACTTAGAATTATTTTTACTTTCCAAATTAATATGACTTTTAAAAACTGTGATTTTATTAACTTAACATATATGCTAGTGTTTCCAAGCTTCCTGTTCATCTTTCACTAATCTTTGCCTTCTTTTGGTTTGTTTATATTTCAGTTTTTCACTAAATTCACTTGTATTATCTGCTCACTTAGAAATTATTCAACCTATTACTGGGTGAATAATAATTCTAGTTACTCCCCTATTGACTTACATAATATTTTATTATATTTGTTTTCTCTCTAACCCAATGATTTATTACTTTTACCATTTTATATATTTGCTTATATTTACCTATTAAAATATAGGTTTTTTTTGGATGAGCACATTTTCTTATACTGCAGGGATTTTTTGTATTATTATTATTATTGTTTTTGAGACAGAGTCTCACTCTGTCACTCAGGCTGGAGTGCAGTGGTACAATCTCGGATCACTGCAACATTCACCTCCCTGATTCAAGCAATTCTTCTGCCTCAGCCTCCTGAATAGTTGGGATTACAGGCCCCCCCACCACCATGCCTGCCCAATTTTTGTATTTTTAGTAGAGACAGGATTTCACCATATTTGCCAGGCTGGTCTTGGACAACTGACCTCAGGTGATTTGCCTGCTTCAGCCTACCAAAGTGCTGGGATTACAGGTGTAAGCCACCACGCCTGGCCAACATTAACTTTAAAAGTAAGGTAAAATTGGAGATTGTTCAGTAATAGAAGAGTGACTAGCAATGACCTTGGCCTATCACAAAGCTTGTCTTCCCCAGAGAGATAGTGACTGCCTGATTTGTGTTTCTGAGCAATACTAGTGGTTAAAAAATCTTTTCCAATGCATTCTGTTAGCTTGCATTTTGTTTTAGATGTCAAAGGCTTTATAATTTCAAATGCTGATGTTGTTGCTGTTCAGCAACCCCATATTAGTTGTGGGAAAAAATATTCCAGTTTATAGAACAAAGTTTATTTCTTAAACATAAATAGAAAATTTTAAGTATTTTTCATCTTTTCTTGAATTACTATTCTGGGTACTTTTTAAGTCACATCCACACACACACACACACAGTTAAAACACATTCTCATACACATACACACACACACACACACACACACACACACACACACACACAAAGCATTTGTCCTTCAAGGTTTAATTGACTTAATTTTATTTTATCCTTATTCTACACTTTTTCCAACTTTTTTAAAAATTTCTTTCCAGACAGAATCTCCCTGTCACCTAGGCTGGAGTGTGGTGGCAAGATATGGGCTCACTGCAACTTCTCCCTCCCAGGTTCGAGAGATTCTTCTGCCTCAACCTCCTAAGTTGCTGGGACCACAGGCATGCATCACCACAGCTAGCTAATTCTTATTTTGTTTTGTGTATTTAGTAAAGACAGGGTTTCACGATGTTGCCAAGGCTGATCATGAACCACTGGCCTCAAGGGATCCACCCACCTTGGCCTCCCAAAGCGCTGGGATTACATGTCCACAGACAACTTTTATGTTTCACCTGGCTTTAATTACCACAGAAGACTTTCATGTTTGTATCTGCAGGCTGGATGGAGAGCTCTTCTCTGATACTGAGACTTTATTATTTTTACCATTTTATATGATAAGTGCTTGCTTATATTTACCTATGAAATTACTGTTATTTTTTGATGACCACATTTTCTTTCACTGCAGGCTTTTTTCTAGTATTATTTTAATATTCCCATTTAACCTCCCTCCCCATCACATCCACACATTCATTCTGCCTCCTCTCCAATCTGTTTTCTATAGGACAACCAATGCAGAACTTTCAACACAGAAAACCAAATCCCACAAGTCTGGTGTAAAGTATGTTAATGGCTTCACAGTGTTCTAAGAAGAAAAACCAAAATACACAGCATGAACTAAACAGACCTGTGTAATGGAGCACTACTTCATTCCAACAGTCTTTTATTCTTCTGAGTTCTCATTTTAATCACCCTGGCTTGTCTAATTCTTCAAATGACTACTGTTACCTTCTGCCCAGTCATTTCCTGAGACTTACCCTTCTTTATAGACTTTTCTTTTTACTGAGAACACATTTGTACTTTGTTTAGATCTCTGTCTTCCCACAGTTTCCACACTGACATATCCTTGTGCTCCTTATTTTTGTAGACATCTTCTATTACCTGCTCACATCAGGTAAAGCCCCTTAACAGCTATAGCAGATTTTTTTTCTGATTACATAATTAATTTCACATGATAAACTCAATGAGCAGGAATGTAATAGACCAGTTCATAATTTTATCCGTAGTATCTATCAAAGAGAATAGTGTCTACTTGTCCTGACTTGATACTAAGAATACATTCAATAGTAACCAACCAGATTAGGCTCTCATCTTGTTGTTGCTAACGTTCCCTTACAACAATTGTATTAAGTTCTTTCTCCCACTGCTATGAAGAAATACCCGAGACTGAGTAACTTACAAAGAAAAGAGGTTTCATTGACTCACAGTTCTGCATCGTTGGAGAGGCCTCAGGAAACTTAAAATCATGGCAGAAACCACCACTTCACAGGGTGGCAGGAGACAGACTGAAAGCCAAGCAAAGGAGAAAACCACTTGTAAAACCATCAGATCTCACGAGAACTCACTATCATGAGACAAGCCTGGGGGAAATAGCCCCCATAATTCAATTATCTCCACCTGGTCCTGCCCTTTACACATGGGGATTCAAGGTGTGATCTGGGTGGGGACACAGCCAAACCATATCAAAATCTTTCAAATTTTACTTAATGATTGATTTGGAACTACTTCTCATAATGTTGATTTTAGAAATTAATATACATGCCAGGAGAAACTGAGTTGGCAGCCAATTTGAAACATTATCGGCACTCGAAATATATTTGTTGATTCAATGAAGAATTGAATACTGTGTGCACATATCATGGATAGTCATGTTGAACTAATATCAATCCTAAAGAATCCTGCCTTCAAATTTAAGGTTTAGTTCTCGTTGTCTTTAAAGCTTATAGCATTAATGACCTTAAATATAAGTTATCCAGTTGTTTACAGTTAGCAAGTCAAAAATGTGAGAGTAAACACTAGCAGGGATGTGTATAGAAATTACATCAATACCAATGACATACTCAGCAGTGGGGCTGTAACAGTAGAGTTTTGTAGGGCCCAAAGGGACTCCTACATAGTTATGCTTGGACAAGGGTCCCAAGGTTGGTAGTTTCAACCCCCAAACCAGAGAGCATTAATTTTCCTTCATTTTGGTGCATCAGAGTCACCTGTGCACTATTATCTAAACTGCCCAAGAGAGGTAGTTTTCTTTTATTTCCACAGTGAACTCTAACCTTGGCATAGAGTCTCTGGTCCTTCCTGGGAACAGGAAAATATGGTTTAACCCTTGATTCAGTTCATTTCAGAAAGTTGAGAGATCTGGACAGGAATGACCCAGCTCTTTGATTGGCCTCCAGGCCCACAGAGAGAATTAGGGGGGTGAAATCTTTGTCAGGATTTGTCCACAAATTTTCTGGGGTAGTGAAGAGAAGGTGGGGAGCTGGAATGAACAACTAACTGCTGCTATCACTTGCTGTGGGTGTCAACACTTGGATGTTGACAGGGCCTTCTCAGGGCACTTAGATGAGGGGATTTGTAGTAATGTGCCCTGTATCGTGTCACTCTTATTAGCTTTAGAAAGATTACTTCTGGAGAAGTATTAACCAGTCTCTTGGGGCCCCTCAGCAAAGTAATCTTGAAGGCTCTAGACTATTCTGTTTTTCTTCTGAGGTTTCAAAAAGTTACTGTGCTGCAGAGTGGTAACTCCCAGGAGTCCGAACTCCATCTCTGGTCCTATTGCTGGAAGCTCACAGACAGTGGTTATAACCACTAGGAGCAGTTAGGAAGCTGTTTTTTTTTTTTTTTTTTTTTTTCAAATTGTTCCATGGGATCTGTAACCTGACTCACTAAGGGAGTTTATCCAGGATTCAAGGACAAAAGACAACCACAGATCCCTCCCCCACGCCTGCCGACAACCCTTGGAATGAAAAAACATATATAAACAACCTGTTAGGATCCTTGAAGCATGCTGCACTCCTTCTGCTAGCACTTCCCAAGACCAACGGGCATGGCTGGCCAAGTGCCCCACTGACTCCATTAGCACTTCCCAAGACTTATGGGTGAAGTACTCTGCGGGCCCTCAGACTCTTGCAACAAATCCACCACTCCTTTAGAATGTAAGAGAGGCTCCAACAGCACCTCTCAAAAGTGCCCTGCAGCATATTTCAGCTTTAGGCTCTTCACAATGGCATTATGCTTAATTGATTACCCAACAGCTGAGCCAGTTTTTCAGGGCTCAGGTGAGCTAGAGAGAGTGCTAAACGGCCAGGTGTTGAAGTAGCCAATTAAACTCACAAGCCAAAATGGAAGTAACAGTCAAGCCTCTAACCACTTGCTGTGATCATAAAACCAAGAGGCTAGGCTAGAGAAAGCATGAAGTTCCCCTTGTTTCATTTTCCACCATGGATGAGAAATAGTTTGTTTTACTATTTCCTCTTTTTAAGTTTCTCCTAAGGAAGAGAGGCTCCTTGGATCCCTAAAAAGGATATTCTCTGAGTATTTATGGAGAAGTGGATCTATGATGCAAAGTATAGACTCCAGCAGCTGTGGCACGAGCCACTCAAATCTCTGCTCAATAAAGAGATTGCTGCTCAAATGATAGACGTGCAGTTAGGTAACAGTCTCCAGCTGTTAGCATCTTTAGTCTCTGACTCGGCTTTCTAAGGTCACACACTACTCAATCAGGCTACAGCTTGATAAAGGTGTTAGAGTATGGTCACCACTACCCAACCTATGAATTCTCCATAGGTAGTCTGTGACACAAACGTTAACACCAGACCACGGGCTCTGTGGAAATGATTTTGGATTTGTGTTTGTAAAATTTGTATTCAAATTTTAATGAAACAAACATTAAGACTATGTTGTTTTTATATTTCTTGGAAAACCATTGAATTCCTATTTCTTATTGACACACACTATATGTGTGGGTGTGTTCACAGATTGTTTATAAATTGAGAAAGAAAAAAATGCACTAGAAGTTTTATAGGTTTTAATTCTCTTAAAATATTCCTAGGACTTACACAAGCATAAAATAATGTTTCTATGGTAGCCTGTAATTCAGTTTGGCATATTATAGTTGCCAGTGAAAAGTACAAAATGACCTCAAATGCATTATGTTTATTTTTGAATCAAAAGTGAAAATTGGTAATTCTATTCTTATATTTAATAAATGACTAATTTTTAAATTATAATCATCTAATTATTAAGTAAATCACATTGAACTATTCTAAATCAAATTCAGCAATCATCATACTGTCACAAGTTATTATTTAGGAAAGAACTGAAAACTTTGAATTTTCACCCAACTATCAATTTAACACCATATAAATATGGTGTATTCTAACCTTTCTAAGTACCTTAGAATTTCCATCATTTATAACAATTATAGAAGTGGTAGTTTATATATGGCTGACTCGAAGCCCTAACATAAAGTAATCTACATTCCCTATTTATGAACAAATTGTCATATTTGTGATTTACATATTTTACTTTTTAACATGCTACTAGATCTATTTGAAGTTTTTTCAGATAAAATGTAGTCTAATCTTTTAAAAAGGTCAAATAAGGCAATCACCAATGTTACATATCTTTATTATGCAACTGTATAATAAAGTTATACAAGTAACTTTATTATTGTATAACACATACTGTTACTGAAATGACTAATAAACCAGACAAATTCCACATGCAAACTCAGTCTATGTGATGTCAAATAGAACACTTGTAAATTCATACGCATATATTCATACACATTTATTAGGGAGAAAAGAAATTCTAAAAATAACAGTGTTAAGGGTTTGAAAATTACATATGGTAGAAAGAATTTTAAGTAATGATATATACATTTGAATTTATTTAATATCATATACATATGGATTTGAGTCATAATATTTCCAATATCCAGATACACTTTTCTAATTACTTATAAAATTTCACACTGAGAAACAGTCCATAAATGAACAAGGCGAGCTAGTATTTTTATCCACAGTATAAGCCATTCCAATGAAGGCAATTTTTCTGGTAACTCACCATCAGTTCTTCCTTGGACTCTCAGAGTTTCAAGTGACCCCTCTCTCATATGCCTGATTAGAAAAGTATGACCTCCATGGATGAAAAAATTCATGAAAATTGTTAAAGATTAAAAGTCATTATACTTACTTGCTATTACAAATTCTAAAAAATAAAGAAATATTTAGAAGATATAAACACTGGTGATATTTTTCTCCACTACTTTGTGAATATGTCTACCTACTAAGTTTAGAAATCAGAAAGAGTTTCCAAAATATAATTATCAAGTAGGATGTTAATAAATATATTATTTATACTTAAATTGATTTAGCCTATATATTTGTGATCCAAAATAATTTTATTATTCTAGCAATAATCAATATATTATTAACAATATTTTTTTGGATTACTAAAATCTGAGAGATAAAAATCTATTAAAATATAAATAAAACATTTATTATCATGTGCATTCCAGAATGCTTTTCTTACAAAATACACCTCTTTAAACCTAAGTGGATTCAGACAAAATAGTTTGTCAATGGATTTTGTGGCCAATGTTTGTTACGTATCAATGTAGGCAAGTATATGTCAACAGTAGGCAATAGAATTTATAATATAGTTAAAAAATAGTTTTTTTAAAAATTATAGAAAATGTAGGTAGTTCAAGTGGAATTTATACTTATTTGCACTAAACTATATAATATATATTCAGCTTCACATATTCAATTTCACTGATTGAAATTTCCTTTCCTTGTCTTCAGAAGTCCTGTTCCATTGAAATAATAATTTGCAAGCTCAATAAAAAAATTGAGTGGCAGAGCACCGACTTTTCAAAGAATTTTCAAATGCTATGCCTATATTAGCCAAATAAAATGTTTAAAAAATAGATAAAAATGGGAAAATTGTCTCATTCATTGGTTGAATTGCCATGAAATGATCTAATTCTACTGATTTTCCTATTCTTCTGAACAGACTACCTATTGAGATTTCCTATTTGTTGTAGGCTGGACCTGATGAACATAAGCTTTCAGAGAGAGATTGCAGCTGACAAGACATTGGAGAGGGATCTTTAGGGGTTCAGACTGAACTTGTATCCCTCTTTTATACCTGGCATAATAGCCTAAAGAAGTCTTTTGATGCCATTGCAGCAGCCATTGCAGCAACTGCATTATCAGTATTGCCCCAGTGGGTAGTAATGCATCAATCAACCATTACTAGAGAAACAGGAATGTAGAAAAGTCTCAGAATGCATGTGCAATGGTAGTAGTTACTCTATTTCATTTTCAGGAGCATTACATCATAGCCATCCTTTTCTTTAGAACTTTCTGTTTTATCAAGCATGTCAATGTTAATTCATTAGCACTATTTAAACATTTTTTCTAAGATAAATAATGTAAAACATTTTTTGTGACACAAATTTAAGACATGTACACCCATTTGCATGTACACTTTCAGAAAGTGCTTATTTTATGGGATCAGAAAGCTCCATTATTTTTTCAAATACAAAGTTACATTTTGTTTTCTTTTATTTTGCTTTTTGCTTTGTAAAGCAGTGTCAATAATGCATATTTATGTTTTTCCTTTAAAATTAAATTGTGTGTAGATAAGTTGGCTAGTCTTAACTTTCTGAAAAATACTTTCAAAGTATTATATCCAGATAAAAATTACCCATATTCCTGAATGTTTACTAATCTTTGCTTTTCATATGACTCATTGACAATTTACAACTGCTGTAATTGAAACTCCTTCATGGTGTTTGGAAAGCTTTGCCTTAACACTTAACATTTGAGACAAAGGCAATATACAGTTTAGAAGAAAAATAAACATTTAAATATTATGCATTATAAGCATTTGCATCTTTAAATAAAAGCTAAATATTCAAATTACTCTAAATGAAGTGAGGAAACAGCCTAAAACCTTCCTCATCTTGCTGTAATGTTTTGTGAATAATTTTATATCCCATGTCTTGTGTTATCATATCCTTTTGGTATCAATCTGGATGTGAAACAGTTCATGAATTTAGACTGTACCACAATATACTACCTAGATGACATCTCATAAAACAACCTCTTATGTAAGAAGGGTAAGTCAGTTCCATTTTATTACACATTTACTGGTGATGTCAAAATGTATTGAATAATGCATATTCTTTACCCAGTTTTAAGAACTTCATTGTAAAATATCATATAATATTTCAATATATCATTGCAATTTAGCAATATATCATATAATATTCATGAATTGCTTTCTGATTGGTTTAGTAAGTGAACAATTAGTAACTAGGAACTTAGGACATTTTTGTGTGTGTATATATAACTGTATTAAACATTTCAGAATCGCTGGTGTATTTAAATATTTATGCTTTGTTGAAATGAATGAAATAATAATTCCTAGCTTAAAATGACAGCCCAGATAATTCACTAAATGAAAGTAAGAACATATGGTCACAAATATTATTTTTTGTGAGTGTGTATATGTTTTATTTAATCTGATTATATTACAATGGAAAAATCCACCAAACAGAACTACTTTGGCAATAGTATGTAAGAAGTCAGAAACTGCAGTAAATCCTCAAATTATTAAATTAAGCATATAAAATATAGAGAACATATTGTAAATAAGTGTTTCAGAGCTTCACACTTTATATATTAGAAAATATCACCACTTGAATCTGGGCAGCTTCATATTATTATTTATCAGTGAAACATATGTATGTCCATTCCAACAAAGAGTAATGTAGCCTATGTAAATTGTGTTATATTTTGCTACCAAGTGGGTTACAAATAAACTTCTTATTTTAAAAACTTTTGTGTTTTCAGATTTGCAAATAATAGATGTAATGCTGTCAGACTAAATTGAGTTGTACAGAAAATGTATCAAAAGAGCTTACAAAGCAGAATTCAGTGTAAAAATTAGTAAAGAATTACAGAAGTGAAAGCTATGCTTCAAAGTGCAGCAAAAAGGGCATCTTATTTATGTGTACTTTGGGTACCTTTATGTTGCAATACTGTAGAACAACATTCCCCTGTATCTTTTCATTAAAAATCTAGGGAGGGATTCAATTTTGTCATATGAAAATAGAGTGCCCTCAAAAAAGACGTGCTAGGCTCTTGATAACCTACTATACATTTCATTTACAGCTATTATATTTTGAGATTAATATATATATATATATATATACATTTCTAAAAGGAAGCATCGGGCATTGTTCATTTCAGAACCAGACTCCATAATCTGGTGACTGTGTTAGTACTCGTCTTATTGAATCAGGATATTTCTCCATGAATGGCATTTTGTAGATAATATATTAGTAACTAGAAACATGATTAGAACAAAAATTGTAGTTTAAACAAAAAAATATTGTGATAGTACTAGTATGATGTGGTAATTCACAGTAATATTTTCTCTTAATAACTAATTTAAAAAAAATTAAGTGTTATATTAATTGTGGACTGAAATAATTCCTGTGTAAAAATAAATTACTACTTGTTGAAGACACTAAGTAATATCAATTAGTGTAAACTATTCATGTAAAATGCCATTAATGTATATATTAGTATAATATAAAGGCAAAGACTCTTCAAATGTAATTAGTGTAATAGATTATTTATACTTGAAAAATATCTGTATATTAGTTCAGATTGATTAATGGTAAAATATGTTTAAGAGAAAAACAATGCTAAATTGTGTACAAGAATGAAAAGGTACATCAGGTTGTCCAATCTTTTGGCTTCCCTGGGCCACATTGGAAGAAGAATTGTCTTGCCTACACATAAAATATACTAACACTGACGATAGCTGATGAGTTTTAAAAATAATCACAAAAAAACCCTCATGTTTTAAGAAAGTTTACAAATTCATATTGGCTGCATTCAAAGCCATCCTGGTTCCCATGCTGAGGGATGGGCAAGCTTGAGGTACATTTTTCATGGGAACAATTCATTTTAATAGGAGATATTTTAGAGAATTTATTAGGATAAAGACTGAAACTAACCAAAATAGTTACATTACCTGGTATCAGTTGATGTTGATGATTTTTAAGATGAAAAAGTCAGATTTAATGCAAGAAGAATTTTTGTTCAAAATGCTAACTCTGAGGCTATTCATTTATATACATTTTATATTAGTCCTCAGAATTTCCTATAAAGAGTCTAAAAGAGTAATAAATGATGTGTCCATTGTCACATAGCTAAAAAAAGAGAGAGAATACTTCTAAACCCATGCCTTCCAGCTACAAGTCATTAATCTTTCTATAAAGCAACATGAGCCATTATAAAAATACAAATGCCTATGTTTTCTTTGGAAAGAGCAAATTCACATTTCTTACAATAGAATGAAGATTGAATATTCAAAAAACCATAATAGTAGAGTAGTAACTGATATTGAGAGACTTCATCTTTACCAATGGACAAAACTACAAAAAATTTTCTTTATTTTGAATCATAAAAGAAAGAAGCTGTACTTATTAAAGGGGTTTTACCAAAGACAATTTTGTGTCAACGTTTTTTACTATTAATATTTACTAAACACTATGTAAAATAACAATGTTAATTATAATCTTATAACTATTTTTTCTCTTTTCTAGATGAAAAAATGAATCACATGGAGTCAATTGCACATAATAGAAAAATTGTGATTCAAAACCAGCTTGTTTCATTGCAATATCAAAGTTTTTGCTATTATTCTATAATATTAATTTATATTTCTAAGCTATAGAAATAACTAGTTTTATTACATAACTTAGTAAACATAAAATCAACTTTTACGGCATGAAATGGTTATTTATAAAAAAGAATGTTTAGATGTAGTCTTCCCCTTTAGAATGTGAGTATTCCTAAATTTTTCAAGTGCTTTTACATAGACATTAATATATAAATGTAAATTATGCTATATGCATTAGCAGTGTTTTAATTATGAAATTAGCAGAAAAGGCACACAAGTATCCTTCCACCCATATTCACGTACAAATGAAAAAAGAATGTTCAATCTCAGTTCCGTAGGCCTTGTTATTGCCCTACTCTTTACTACATAAGTTATATACAATTTATTATTCCCTCCTCTAAATTCACAGATAGGATTTAAAGTATTCTTTAGAATACTAAATGGCTGTCATATTTTTCCTTACAATAACCATTTCTAAGTTATTTATTTGATGATCTGAAGGAAGTATTACATTGTGCTGAGATTTTCAGTTTTAAGGACTATTTTGTCAGAGTCAAGTAGCTATGCATTTAAGTTCAGCAAAGAGTTGTCTACTGATTCCTGAGTGTAGACCAGCACATCATGATGAATATATTATTGTTTCTCATAATGTTTTTAAGATAACTCTTAAACTTACGAGATTGTATCTGTGTTTTAACAATGTCAAGAATCACAAATATATGAATAACTTAGCACTCCAATGTAATGCCATTTGTAAACTGAACAATGCACAACTTGACAAAGAAATCCTTCTGTTATTGTGAATGTTAAAGAGGTTCAACAACTACTCTTATGGCTAGATGTGTAGAAGCACATTGTTCTTTAAAGACAGACTTAAGCTCTTAATCATTTCAAGTTTATGCAGTGCTGGAATCTATTGCTGAATAAGTATGCTTGTATGAAAACAAAATTTAATACAAATCCAGGTTGAGTCAACCCCAGATAATGTTGCAGCATTTCTATTGATGCTTTGTATATTATAAGACATCTCTGACCTAGGACATCTAACTCACTATAATTTAGCAATAGATATTAAGCATCTCCAAATAACTAAATTTTTACACATCTATGAAACTATGTATGGAGGTACTTTTTGAATAATTTTTATCATTAATGCATCTGCTCCTAAGATATACCAACAATTAGCTTAGTGGAATGGATAAATGAAAAAATAATAAATGGTTTAGTAAACGAATAAAAGAATGATCTGTAGGGCACCACTGACTTATATTGAATATTCTTCATGAAGCTTATTTCTATATAGCTCTCATCTGTTAATAAATGTTGAGTGGTGAGTTTACCTTAACATGATTAATAAATTGCATATGTATATATATACCAAGTTAGTATACTAAAATAATCTAATAATTGTTCTATAATACTTGATTAATAATCTAAAATGGTTTCAAGGACCATTTCTTAGATCAATTTTTTAAATTATACTTTAATATATATGTTCTTTTCTTTTTAAAATAAATACAAATATTCAGGTTTTAATTACAAAAGTCAGATTATATTATCAGTTATATATCAAGTATTTTTTAACACTTATTTGTCAAATTCATTTTTCTTCAAAAACAGATTTGCATTTAACTCAGATGAGTTTAAGAAATAAATAGGCAAACTATCACCATAAGAATTCATTATCTTCAAGGAAATTATTGGATGTGGCAATATTCTGATAATAAAAAATTTAAAGAGTAAAATTTAGTGAAAGCGGAGAAAGCTAAAAATAATATAAATTTTTTATTGATCAACACATAATGGATTCTAATGGGGTTATTAACTCTACAGAGGCTTAAAGTTTCCAGTCAGGGGAACAAAATTGAAATACTGTTTATTCCAACTACACAGACATAGTCACACCTAATTTTTACCAGATGCATGACCTTAGACAGCTTGCTTCACTTTTCTAACCTCCAATTCCTTTTTCATGTGTAATTGGGCATAATACTCATCTTAGACTATAAGAATTAAATTTAATAATGTGTGTAAAGTACCTAGCATAAAGCCTGGGACATTGTAGACTCTCATTAAGTGTTAATAACTATGAAAATAGACTAAAATGATTTCTTGACTAATTGGGGTCATAGGCCATTTATCATCAAAAATACATTTGAGCTGATTTTCCACAGCATACCAACAGATTCATTGAGACCAATATAAATAAAATGTTCACAGGATGATTTATGTACGAAAAAATCATTAAAATTATCTTTTTGGAAACCACATTGTGTTGAATTTTATGGAAAAAAGCTACAGATGAGTCTAAATCAAATAAAAATTGCAATTTAGTTGCAAATGCTGAACTAAGTCAGATACTTCTAGTCCATAATGAAATAACCTCTATGATATGTGTTAGTATTGCATATGGTATGATTGTAAGGTTTATTGAAAAGTAGTTTAATATGCCAGCCTGGCATGTGGGTAGGTGAGTTTTCTCCTTGAGCCAGACATCTCTTAGAAAACTATCAGTTGCCTAGAAAGGATATTTGTCCTCATATAGGAAACTAGGTGTAGGAAAGCAGGGTTTAGGGAGAGGTCTTAGATTCTTGGGCCAACAATTTAACAAAAGAGATTTGGCTATAACAGTCATCTAGAGAAAGTAGAATAGGACAGAAAAGAGCTTGTAACTCAGGAAATAAATGTTATTTTGTTAGTTTATTAGACTTTGATACTCCTCTTTTATTTTAGTAAAGATTTTTGAGAACACCACATTTCTGGCAGCTATAGCTAAAATCAATTAGGGAAGGGACATCCGGGTTTGGGGGATATATTCTACATGAGAGTGTACCTCAGACCAGCATGAGCATGGCAGCAAGAAGTTACTCAAAAAACTTTTATAATTCAAGAGACAAGTTTAATTTCTGTGAGATATAACTAAATCACCCAACATGGAATTCTTAATTGTAAATTTTAGAAACTTAATGTTTATTTTTATATAATTGAATTAGCCATTTATAGACTAAAACAAATAAAAAAAAGACACTATATAAGTTATGCTGATTAAATACAAAAGTACTACATATTCTAGAAAGGGTATAAAAGTTTAACAGTGTCAGACATTCTGTTAAATTTCTTGGTTTCTCCTGGATGAGATGGAATTTTAACTTTGTCATACAGAAGTAATAATGTCTTCCTGTTATGTTCAAAGCAAGTTTAACAAAAGAAAGTGGTTCACAAGTCACAAGTAAAACTGTAGATCTCTTGCTTTCAAGTTTCTAAATTATGATCAGGGTTACACATCAGAATAAAACATCATTACATTTAATGTAGTTACTTTTCTTTAAAAATATTTATTTAAACATATTTTTAAAATAGTTCAATTTCTGATAAAATTGTCATGGTTATTTAAAATTGATTCCATTATGAAAATAAATGAATTAGTAAAGCATAGATGAGAAAATTAAAAATCATGAGGAAATCTTCAACAAAACCAGGTAATTATATCTGTGCAACCTGGATATGGTTGGTAGGACAAATTACAAACAGCAAGTTTCTTGCAAGACTAACACATTAATAAACAACAAATTGTTTTACTTGTTCAAAAACACCACTGAAAAATATTTTTGCTTAATGTCTAAATTTTAAAAATTTGTTTAATGTCTAACTACATAAATTGTGCTTTGTTAATTATTCAAATGAATAATTCAAATAACATATCTAATGTAAAAATAATAATTTATGTACCATAAAATAATGAGAAAACGCATGGATGAAACCACACACAGCCATGCTGTGTCACTTAGCCACAGATCTGAGACTTCTAGCATTGTACCCTGTTCTAAGTGGATGAAATAGTAACTTGAGGAAGACTGTCCAGAGTGTTTTTCAAATTAAGAAGGCTGGAAACACTAAGATTGGAGAAAATGAGTTTTATCATCTGGAAATAAGAGGTATAAAGAAGTCCGATCTCAGCTCTATGGAAACAGCTATATTTAGAGCTGTAATATCCCTAACATTTTGTAATAAATGATAGCCCTCCCTCAAGAAGTAAAGATACAAAAACTACGCTGACACAAGACTCTTTCTCTAAAACATAATATAGTCATATATCATAAAGACAGGGATATGTTCTGAAAAAATGTATTTTTAAGCAATTTCATTATAGCAAAAACATCATATATAACACACCTAGTCTGTAAGATATAGCCTATTGCTCTTAGGATACAAACCTGTATAGCATGTTACTGCACTGAATGCCACAGACAATTATAACACAGTGATAAGTATTTGTGTATCTAGCATATCAAAACATAGAAAAGGCACAGTAAAAATACAGTGTAAAAGATGAAAACTAGTGCATGTCTATAAAGCACTTTCCATGAATTGAGCTCGTAGGATTAGAAGTTGTTCTGAGTAAGTGATTTGTGAGTGAAGGCCAAGGCCATTACTGTGCCCTACCTTAGACTTCATAAATGCTGTACACGTAGGCTACACTAAATTCATTTTTAAAAATTATTTCTTCAGGAATACAGTAAACTTCGATTATTATAACTTTTTTTACTTTTTAAACTTTTAATTTTTTAATGGATTGTTTTACTCTTTTGTAATGACACTTGTCTTAAAGCACAAACACATTGTAAACTGTACAAAATTATTTCTCTTGTTTATATTCTTATTCTATAAGCTTTTTTCTATTTTTTTCTTTCTGTATTTTTGCTTAAAAACTAAGAAACAAACACAAACACGTTAGCCTAGGCCTATACAGGTTCAGGATCATCAATGTCATTAGCTTCCAACTCCACATTTTATTCCTTTGGAAGGTCTTTAGGGGCAAATATATGCATGGAGTTGTCATCTCCTAGGACAACAAGGCATACTTCTGAAATACCTCCAGAAGGACTTGCCTGAGGCTGTTTCATATTTAACATTTTTATCAATAATTAGAAGGAATGCACTTTAAAATAACAATACAAAGTATAGAAAATGCATACACCAGTAACAGACATTTATTATCATTATCAAGTATTATGTAGTGTACATAATTGTATGTCCTATGCTTTTACATGACTGGCAGTGCAGTAGACTTGTTTACACCAACATCACCACAAACATGTAAGTCGTGAATAATGTTTTATCTAGGACATTAGGAAGGCTATATAGTATCACTAAGCAATCGGAATTTTTAGCTCTGTTATCATCTTAAGGGACCACTATCATATATGTAGTCCAGCACTGACTGAAACATCATTACATGACTGTATATGAAAACACTATCACAAAGGAAATATATAAAGTTTAGTTTGAACTCCATATAGAATATTTAATAAAAGATACAAAACTAAATACCACATGTATTGAAAAAGAAAAAATGATAACAAAACAGATGAGGTTACATGCTAAAATCAAAAAATGAGCTAAAAGGCCTTATAAAAAAACTGTTAAAAGTCATCACAGAACAGCAACTGAAAATACCAAAGTTAAAAATGTTGTGACTGAACAATGAGAGAATATGAATCGATAATTGAGAGAGCCCAAGGAAACAAAACAAAATCACAGGAAGAAAGTCTGAACTATATACTGCTACAATAAACATCATAAAAATTATGATAAGTGAATTAGAGAACAGAAAGTTGAATAATATATTAATTAAACAGAAATTAAAATAGAAAACAAATTTAATGGAAAAATGAAATATAGAAAACAGATACAGAAGATACAGCATACATATTATTGGAGATGCCAAAAAAGTAAACCAAAGCCATAAAAAATAGATTGATGACAGACTGATAAATGAACAATAAATAGAAAAATAAATAAACACATGTTAAGGATTTTCTTTTTTTGAAATAAAACAGACTACAAGTAAATTGAACTATTTAACCAGGATCATATTGGAGAATAAAGACTTGTTCACAAAAATAAAAACAGGGGCATTTTCTGATAAATAAGAAAAAAATACTGAGTAACAAATTTGAAAAAAGTAAATCTACTTAGACATCCAATTAAAAACTTAACTAATCATTAATTAGAAGAAAATCAGGTTGGGTATTAAAATTATTGAAGGTAATACTTCATAACAGAAGACAAGATAGGGACATGTTTAAGTAATGTAAGAAAAGAGAAATAGAGAACCAAGGTTTTATACCCAGCTCAGTTTGCCTTCAAATATAAATTACACAAATAATAATGAATATTAGAATAAACAAGCAGAAAAACAAAACCCTGGAATATAATTCTCTAATGCTTTTTGAGGAACCTATTAAAATACAAACCTTGTATAACCAAAAAATAAATGGAGAAACTATGATGTGATGTCTGTTGCTTAGTATTGCATGTATTTAATTATACATGTATACTAAGACTTCTTATGAAAATTAAGGTTCGTTATCCTGACTAGTATAGTAACTCCTTTCTCTACCTAATCAGCAGCACAAGAAGCTCAAAGTGATCAAATAATCATCATAGCTTCAGGTTTAGTGGGCACAAATACTGAGCTCACTAGCAGAAGTGTCATTACTCCTGAAAATCAAATCCCTAATCCAGCAGAGTTTGAAATTGTGTGGTCAGGTAGCCTACATTTTGAAACTGGGTTATGAGGAATGATGGTGAGAAGCGGGGTCATACATGTCACCACCATATCAGTCCATTCTCACATGCCTATAAAGATACTACCTGAGACTGGGTAGTTTATAAAGAAAAGAGGTTCAATTAATTCACAGTTCAGCATGGCTTAGGAAGCCTCAGGAAACTTATAATCATGGCAGATGGCAACGGGGAAGCAAGGTGCCTTCTTCACAGGGCGGCAGAAAGGAAAATGAATGCAGAAGGAACTACCACATACTTATAAAACCCAGCATGATCTTGTGAGAATTCACTATGATGAGAACAGCATGAGGAAACCACCTCATGATTCAATTACCTCCACCTAGTCTCTTCCTTGACATGTGGCAATTATGGGAATTATGGGTATTTGGGGAATTAGAATTCAAGATGAGATTTTGATTTTTGTGGGGACACAATCAAACCATATCAACCACCTACTATTTCCTAAACCCTTGTATTCTAGCCATTGAGGACACAGCACTAAAGTGTGACAAAGTTGACTGCAAATCCCTGTTGAGAAAGGGAATTTTCTCAGACTGGCATCTATCAGATGATTCCTGATTAGAGATATACTGTAGTGGCTTTTGATTTTTGGCTATCATAATTAAACCAATAAATAAAACTGTTGTTTAATTTTGTTTCTTTTTCCTTTCATTTTTTTCCTTCGTGGGGAATAACACGTGAGAAAATAGGTGCTAATGAAGCATCAATACAACAGAGGTAAGCATGTGAGGTAGACTACATATTTAATTATTTAGCTTACTTGTTTCTACTGGACAGACATGCTTTGACCTGATCATAAGCATATAATGGTGTCATGGAGAAAAAATATTTTTACCTTATCCATCTTAGATTCTCCAGCTGGGGTTTTGTAAATCAGATTAAGAAAAGGCAAATTAAGAAAAGAAAAACAGTTTGTCAATGTGTGCAGTGCACATTACACAGGAGGAACCTCCGTGATGAGTTACTCAAAGGGTTGATTAGAACTTGTGTTTATACAGTATCTTATCAAAAGAGCATCGTGCTTTCCTTGCAACTGCTGAACATAAAATTAGCACAATTTTGCTAATTGATTCTAGTTTGATATCCCTAATCAGTCAAAGAAGAGTTAAAATTTAGACAGCAGATTTGGAAATACTGAGAATTCAGTGTCTGGGTAATTTATAAACAAAGCAGGTGGGAGCAAGCTGCAATGTCATAATATATCTTCATTGCCAATTCTTCCAAATCAGAATTCTAGAGATGGGGCACCCTAGATATGATTTAGTCCACTGCATTTTTTAAGGTTTATAATATGAAATGCTAAAAGGTTAAATAAGTGCCCAAGGGTCCTCCATTATTAGATGCAATGCTTCATTTTAATTTTTTAGACTTTTCTTGCAGTGTCCTTTTCCAAGATAGTATATTACCTCTAAGTCTAATTAATCATTTTAAAATTATTTTTAATCAGATTGTTGCAACCGCTATTTCTGTAGATTTAGGTTAAAATACAGAGAGGTAAAAAATACACCAAAAATTATACATTCAAATATTAATTTAAGACTTAATAAATATTTTCCATTATACAATAAGCAGAAAAAGCTAAGAAATAAAATTAAAAATACAAAATGAATGTTAGTAGTAAGCATCATTTGCAAATGTGTGAAAATATGTGTTCCAATGTTCACATTTAACAGAGAAGCAATGTGTGTTGTAGAGCCAGTTTAAGAGATACGCATTGTTCGAGTTCAGAATATGATAACCCCAAAATATGGCATCTTGGCATACCAACTATTTTAAGCTGAAGGAAATTGAGAATACCACAGAAGCAGAAATATCACTCTCTGAACTTCACCCTCCCTTCTTCCCTGAAGACCTTCATGTGACAGGTGTCCTGTCTAATACCTAGAAGGAAGAAATGCCAAACAGGGAATCCAAAAAGAATCTGATCAAATAGGCTGTGCTAAGTCCCCTGCTTCCAGTTTACTATCATTAGATCATACCCTTTTAACCTCCAATCATACTCCTGCAGAATGGTCCAAAAAATACAGTTTTCCCTGGGTCTTCGGGCCTTTATTTCTGAAGGTAATCATAAAACTCTGGTTACATAAATTTGCTAAGTTTTTATCTTGTTAATCTGTCTTTTGTTATAAGTGTCTCAGACATGAACTTTGTGAAGGGTGGGGAAAAGAAATTACTCTTTATCCCTTACAACAACACTAATACATAAATTTTAAGAACTGGAAAAAATGAAAATGTGTTTTTTCTTCCCAGCACATGGTAGGCTTATACCTTCTTGCTTTTTTTAAATATGGTCATGTTACTTCTTGGGCAAAAAATATGAGTGACTCTCAAGTGTGCCAATTCTAAACAAAAGTTTTTTAAGCTGGTGCATCATTAACCAGTGACGTTCAGATGTTTGATTCTGTCACCCTGTGAGTCCAAGTAAAAACTAAATGTGCAGGAAACCACAGACAAGCAGCAATATATGTAAATGAAAACTATATCTTAACTATTTCAAGATACTGATATTTGGGGATTGCTTGATTATGGAAAGTAAATTTGTCTGTCTTGACTGAATAGTGTCTGTTTATATAAAAAGATGAAATAAATAAAGTAACATAAATATCTATGACCAAATGAAATTTTTTTTAAAAGCCAGTCAAATGACCAAATGAAATTGAACAAACCTCTATCAAAATACTTTTAATATAATTATCATTTTTAATTTGGCTCTAAAAACATTTAATTCTGTCAAGTTAATTTCTAACATTGAAAAGGTAAATAAAGATGTTATTTATAACCCCTCTCAAAATATGTACTAGTCAGAATTAATGGGTTAATAGAGTGACATACGGCTTCCTAAAAATAAAAAAAACATATAAACACACATTTATTAAGATAAAAAATATAGGTACACAGAAACTTATTACTTCCAGGTTCTAGCCTAGTATATGGGCAATTTAAAAGCCATACTTAAAACAGGTAAAAGATGAACAAACAAAAGATCAGCAACTTGCATTTGATCTGTCAAATAACTGCGGCCATAGAGCAAACTGCTGCCCAAAGTTGGAGAGAGAAGACTGATGGACGCAGAGCATCACAACTTACCAGAACAGAGACTCACAAGCAGGAACCTCTGCAGAATCCGATATTACTAGGTTCCTCTTATCCAATACATTATGTTTGACTTTCATAAAAAATAACAAAGCACACCAAAACACAAAACAGCTCCACAGTTTGAAGAGACAAGAACAAGTATCAGAATCAGAGTCGGGTGGCAGAAGTATTGGAATTATCAGACCAGCAATTTTAAGTAATTATTGTTTACATTCTGAGGGCTCTAGTGAAAAAAGTAAACAAAATGTAAGAACAGACAAATTTTAAGAAAGAACAGAAAATAAATGTTAATGATCAAAATACTGTAACAAATGAAGAATGCCTTTGACAGGCTGATCGGAAGACTGGATGTGGAAAGAATCTCGGAACTTGAAGACATGACAATAGAAATTTCCAAAACTAAAAAGCAAGAGAAAAAAAGAAAAGAAATGCACATAATATTCAAGAATTTTGGAACAACTACAAAAATTGTAATATATGTATAATGAGAATAGCAAAGGGAAAAGAGAGAAAGGAACAGAAGAGATACATGAAGCAATAATGGCTGAGAATGTCTCTAAATTAATGTCAGCCATTGAAGCACAGATCCAGAAAGCTCAGTGATAAGCAATCAGGAAAAGTACCAGGAAGGAGAAAAAGAAAAACAATAATAAAATCCTTAAACAAACAACAAAATAGCAAATGACAATAGGTAGCGAGCAAAGGGAGATCTGTGCTCTGATGACAGAATGGAGAACCCAGTGAGTTTGTGTACTCATTTGGCTGTTCTTTGAGTAATGAGAGTGAAGAAAATCAAAGATCCTGGAAAGATAGACATTTTACAAGTAGATACTTCTCCACAAAGACATCTTACTTGATACATTAAATATGCACACTTGCTATTATACACTAAATATATTAAGTAAGATGTGCTTGTGGAGAGATACCTATTTGGGTTTTAAAGAATTCCATAAATATTATACTTCAAAAGTTAGTGTGAAAGATGAACTCAACATTCAAGGTAGTGTGCAAAGGCAGATCTGTGTTCTTATGACAGAATGGTAATTAAAAGTGAGGACAGGGTGAAGTGCCAGTAAGAGTGTTATAAAGAGGAAGACGATATTTAAATTTACATCTTTAAAAAGAACACTCTGATGATACTGTGACTGGGTTCCGGGACCCTGGGGAAGCTCAGCTCACTCCCCAGTGGGTTGTTTGCTTCCAGGCTCTTGGTCCCTTACTCACCCAAGAATGAGAGAGAGGACCCTGCGGGGTGCAGTGCACTCGTAAGTAAACATCGAATCCCAAAGAGTTTTGCAGAAAGGGATTTATTTAGTCAGAGAGAGAAGAAAAGAAGCTAGAAATGGATAGAGAGAAAAGCAGCTCCTACAAGGTTGCGGAAAGGGATCCAGATATGGAATCCACCCCAATGTGGCGGAAGGGGACTTGTAACCTGGGAGGAATTCCCGCCCCATTCAATCTTTTTTGTCCTATGAAAGGAGTTCCTTTTAACTTGTGCTGGAGCGATTGATCTTTGAATTTTTCCCGCATGCGCGAAAGTTAAATAAAGACTTCTGATATCCGGGATGGTGAGGTGGGTGCACGTATGGCGCTGGGAAGTTCTTCTCTTTGAAACTATCCCCCTCCTTGTGGACCCAGGAAGAGAATACAGTCCCTCAGTACGGAAGGCGATAATGTGAGTTGGGATGACATTGAAAGCAGGCAAATCTCTTACTGGGTATCTCTTGGTGGATTTTCTCAAATTAAGATGGGTATGCAAGGATATAGCATAGAAAGCCATAGGAATATTAGCCCATTAAAGAACGGGAGGAGAGGAAATACCTTGCAGTAGTTAACATGGGCTTTGAAAGCAAACAGCTCTTTTGTGTATCTGTCTATAAAGTAATATATACAGAGAGAGACACAGACTCAGACACAGATCTCTCTCTCTCTCTCTCTCTCTCACACACACACACACACAGTTTTCAATTTTAAATTAAGTACAAATAAATTCATTTAGCTCTGAAGTCTTAAAGAGATCTTCATTCCAGAATGGCTTATTAGTCTTTAAAACATGCTAGCAGTCTAATAAATTTTAGCTATATATGTATTAAATGTATTTAAACATTTTCTATATGTTATCAGCAATATTTGATATTTCTGGATGTATTATCTTAGAAGAGTTAATTTATTCTTCATGTCATAGTTTTGTTTACTTATTTTGGTTATTTTTTTGTTCCAAATACTTAACTTTTTAAAAAGTTGAATGAAATCAATGTGAGATTTCAAATCTTTCACCCATTGCTAGTTAAAATCTCATTTATGACCTTCTTATACAAAACTCTGAACAAAAACGAAATAATGAACAAAATTTTCCATTATTGTACAATATAAGTTGTATTTCATTTTTACAAATGTTAAAATATGTAACAGGCTTTCTAAAATTACAAAAGAATTACATAAACTAATTTTAAAATAGTAGATTTTGAATTTTATGTTATTTCATAAAATAACAAAACATTTTAACATTTTTGCAGACTGCATTGTTTATAAATTATTTATATGTAAATCATAAAAAATTTTTCACTTCAGATAATTTTCCATAAATCTTTAAAATTGTTGTCTGTGAAAAACTACAAACCAAGTTTCAATTTTGCTTCATAGTCTATATTTCTTCCTATATACTTTCTGTTATTTTAGCAAATATTTTGCATATTTGTATTTGCAAAATATTTGCTAAAATATAGTATTGGTATTATTATAAATGTAGTATTATTTAATAATCATTCATATGAGTGGACAATGTATAACTGATATTTAGTAGAGGAATGATTATTAAAACATTAAATATTCTCTAACAACATTTTAAATATTCAAAATATTTTGATATTTGTTATTGTTCATTTAAATATAAAATACACATTTCAAAAATGTGTGTATATTCTATTATTAGTTATTACTTTTAGCATAAGTAATTAGAATTTAAATTTTAAGATTCTAAATTTGTATAAAACAGTTGATATTTTCATATTTTTTCAAAATCTAGGAGGTTTTGTTTACACATTTTTATTTTATGTTTTTAATAGTTATTGAGATTTTGGCATTTGATAAAATATATGACATATGAAATACCTCTATTTGAATTAAGAAAGAATGCATTTAGTGTATTTATAAGGTACTTTCCTAACATATTTAAGGACAGTGGCCTTTATTTTAAAGAAAATAGCCTAAAGTGAGCAGTGAATGAAATAATTACATACCTAATATGTTTAAATGAGGATAGGAAACCTGTATCTTTAGATGTTGAGAGAGACTGAGTACCACATAAGATGAATATTTCTTTTTTGTTTTGTATGAATGTGGTTTGATTCTTCATTGTTATATATTATACATCAGAGTAAAATGTAAAGAAGGATTTATGATAATCATTGTCAGAGTGCTTTGTACAGCACATTTATAATGTAAAATTCTCATCTAAAATTCAGGACATTATTTTATGAAGAAGGTATATTACATTCAGAAGTCAAACCATATTTTTATGATGAGTTAGTTCGTTGGCACTGACAAAATAAGCAAATGCTCTTACACTTCAATATGTAAATAATCATTAGACATACTGCATACCCATATATTAATTATGAAATTGTTTATTTTCTTTTGCTTTTCAATAAAATCTTCATTTAGTACTTCAGTGTAGCTGCCATCTCCTCCCTAAAAATGAAGTTTTGAAAGTATCTGTGAAAAACGTTCTCCACATTCATATATCTCATAAAAATGTTCAGAACCTCTTGTCTTCTGTTATTTACAGTTTTTAAGTGCTTTTATTAAACTTAAAAGCATGTGTACTGATTTCCAAACAAAGACATTTATCCTTATAAATGCTCTTGCATTGGTTAACACCATAAAAGTTTTTTTCTAACATTTAAAGCCTTTTTAAAGAAAAAAAGCAATAAAACAGAATCCTCAATATTATGACAATTCTTAAGTGCTGATAGTGTTAAGAAAAATACTAAGTAATCAAAGAATGTGGTGACAACCTAGGAGGTTTAGTAGACAAAATTGTCTTATATGCCAAACTTTTGTATTTAATTGAAATGTGAAGTTTAAGAATAAAAACATAAATATATTTGATGATAGAGTAAATTAGATATATAAATTATCAAAACTTTTAGTATCTCAGATGTGTTTGTTTTGAAATGTACATTTTAAAATAAATTACAGAATATGAGGGTACCCTATTCTAATATAATAAAGTTACACAGATCTTTTCTATATCTAAACAACTTAAACCAGAGGAAAATGGAAGACACAGTTCAATTTTACCTTTTCCAGTTTATTTTCAACTCTTTCTGAATATATTAAGTATATTCAGACAAGTAGTTCAAACTGAAATCTTAAAAATGTTAGCAGACACTTGTTATTTTTGGCAAATTCTAGAAAAACAAGGTGGGGTCAGGAAAGATCTTTAAAAAGTACTTGTACATTTTCCTCTTCTCCTCCTCTTCTGAGTTTATGTGTAGTAAAATGAGAGGACAATGATATCTGTGCTAAGCCAATTGGCATTGACACATTACAACTTAAAAGTGTGATTTGATGTACACAGCAGGTTTGTCAACCTTGGTCTCATAGGAAATTTTGAGACATCCCTGAATCTCAGCTCCAGCCCCTCTCAGCTGCAGTTTGAGAATAGTCTTGACCACATAGAGGCCCAGGAGGAGACATGCCTGCAAGTGACCCCAGAGGCAGGCCTCTATGGATTCCCCTATGGATCTTAAAAACAGCATTGTAAATTGGCCCCTGCCCCTCTCAGCTGCACTCTGAGAGCAGTTCTGCCAGCCCAGAGATATACCATGTGTGACCCTAGAGGCAGCCAGACCTCAGTTTTGGTGGTGTAGATAGTGAAGCAGCCTTGTGACTAGGTTCCAGCTCCTCTTATGTATGATGCAGAGCCAGTGCTGGTTGCCCAGAAAGGCCCACTTCATTACTAATTGGGAGCTGTTCCAGGAACCATGAGGAAGCCACTCCTATCTGCACACCTGGTAATGCCATTCTGGAGACACTTCATTGGAACCTCATCCTAGCACCAACTGTACTGACCACGGTTCCAGAGGCTGTTCAACCCACTTATGGATGAGAGACTATCCACACCCAGTAATACCCCTGATAACAGTCCCACCAAATCACAAACCCATTGAGGACTTGGCAGCAACCACCTGACTTGGCACCAACCTCACTCAAGCACAATCCTGGAAGGATTCGCATAAGTGCAGAGACCTGACAGGAAAAATATACTTCATGCAATGGTAAGCAAAAGAAGGCAGCAGTGGCTATACTATATTTACATCAGATGAAACGGACTTTCAGTCAAACTCTTTCACAAGAGACAAGCAATAATAATAAAGGGATCAATTTATTAAAAGAATATAAGATAGTAAATATATATGCACCCATCTTTGGACACCTAAATAAAGAAAGTAAATATTAACAAAACTAAATGAAGAAATGACAACAATACAGTAATGGTAGGGGACTTCAGTACCCTGTTTTCAACAATGGATAGATCATGCAACAGAAAATCAAAAAGGAAACAGCAGACTTGAATAACACTATAGACCAAATGGACCCAACAGACATGTACAGAATGTTCTACTAAATAGTAATGAGAGACACAGGAAACATTCTCCAGGACTGATCATGAGTTAGGCCATAAAACAAGCCTTAACACATTTAAGAATATTAAAACCATTTCATGTGTCTTTTCTGACCACAATGGCATGAAACTAAAAATCAAAAAGAGAATAAATTTTGGACAATTCACAAAAATGTGTAAATGAAACATTGCAATTCAGAATAACCAATTGGTCAAAAAAGTAAAATTGTAAAAGTATCTTGAGATGAACAAAATTAGAAATACAACATATTACAACTTATGGGATTCAATGAAAGCAGTGTTAAGCGGGAAGTTTACAGTGATAAATATCTATATTAAGAAAGAGAATCGTTCTCAAATAAATAACCTGAACTTCACACCTCAAGGAACTAGATAAAGAAGGATAAACTAAGGCTAAAACCAGCAGAAAAAAAGGTAATAAAGATTAGAGGAGAAAAAAAAAAGACTAGAAAGAAAAGAGGAAAACCAAAAAAACTAAGAGTTTCTCTTTTATTTGAAAAGATAAATGAAAATGACAAACTTTTAGTTAGATTGATGAGAGAGAGAGAGAGAGAGAGAGAGAGAGTGAACAAGAAAAAGAAGACTCAAATGAGTATAATTATGAATGAAAAAGGAGACATTGCAACTGATACTACTAATATACAAAAGATCAAAAGTGACTACTATCAACAATTACGTGCCAACAAAATGAATAACTTCTAATAGGTGAATAAATTGTAGAAACATACAATCTAGCAAAATTGAATTATATGAAGAAATAGGAAGTCTTAGCTGACTAATAACAAGTAAAAAGATTGAATCAGTGATAAAAAATTCCTCAACAACGAAAGCTCATAACAAAATGGCCTCATGATTGTATTTTGCCAAACTTTTAAAAAAGAATTCATACCAGTGCTTGTCAAATTCCATCTGCCCAAAAAAAATTGACAAGGAAAGAAATGTTCATACTCATTTTACAAAGCCAGCATTATCTTCATACCAAACCCACATAAGGACGCTATAAGAAATTTACAGATCTATATTCTTGATGAGCATAACAGCTAAAATCCTTAAGAAAACAAAGGCAAACAAAAATCAAATCCAAAATCAAATAGAATTTACCTATGGAATCCAAGGATGGTTCAATATACAGAAGTCATTAAAAGTGATATCACAATAACAAAATAAAGGATAAAAATTATACGATTATCTCAATAGATGAAAAATAATATTTGACAAACTTCAATATTCTTTCATAAAAAAAGCTTTTAACAAATTAAGTATAGAAAAATATACCTCATGATAATAAAGTTGATATGTTTCAAGTTTACATATAACATCATATTCAAAGGTGAAAAGCTAAAACTTCATCCTCTAGTATCAGAAACAAGACAAGGGTGATCACTCTCACCACTTGATGGAGCAATTAAGCAAGAAAAAGAAATCACCCCAAATTGGTGGAAAGGAAGAAGTAAAATTGTATCTGATTACAGATGACATGACTCTACATATAAAAAATCATACAGACTCTACAAATATACTTGTAGAACTAATAAACAATCTTATTAAAACTTCAGGATACAAAATCAACATACCTAAATTAGTTGTCTTTGTATACACTAGCAATGAATTCTCTGAAAATAACATTAAGGAAATGATTCCATTTACAATAGTATCAAAATGTGAATAAAATACTTAGGAATAAATTTAATAAAGAAAGTAAAAGATCTGCACACTTAAAACAATAAGTACTGACTAAATAAGTTGAAGAAGACACAAATAAATGGAAAGATATCCTACCAGGTATGGTGAGTCACACATGGTGCTCACATTGGCACTTTGGGAAGCCAAGGAGGAAAAATCTCTTGAGCTCATGAGTTTGACACTAGCTTGGGTGACATAAAAAGATTCTATCTCTATGGAAAACACAAAAAATTAGCAGGGCATGTTAGTTCATGCCTGTAATCCTGGCTACCGGGGAGGCTGAGTCAGCAGGATTGCTTGAGCCTGGGAGGTAGGCTGCAGTAAGTTGTGATCATGCTACTTCACTCCCACCTATGAGTGTAGGACAAGAGAACAGGATTTCATAAAGAAAAAGTAAAGAAAGATATGCCATGTTCATGGCTTGGAAGAATTAATATTTTAAAGATGTTCTATTATCCAAAGTAATCTACAGATTCAGTGAAATTCTTATAAAAATTCAAGTGTTATTTTTCACAGAATAGAAAAAAAAACTAAAATTTATAGGGTATCAAACAGACACAGAAAAGCTAAAGCAATCTGGAGAAAAAAAAAGTGGAAGCATCACTCTTTTTAAACTATATTATAAAGCTATAGTAATCAAAACAGATGGTACTGGAATAAAAGCAGGTCCATACATCAATGGAATGAAATAGATAGCTCAGAAATAAAGCCACATGTATGTAGCATCCAATCACTGACAGGGGTGCCAAGAACACCTAATAAGAAAAAGGGAGTCCCCTCAAATGTTGTTGGGAAAACTGTATACCTACATGCAAGAGAACAAAATTTGGCTCTTATTTACACCATATGCAAAAATTAACTCAAACTAGATTAAAAAATTAAATGTAAGGTTTGAACCTATAAAACTGCTAGAAGAAAACCTATGGAAAAAGCTCCATGACATAAGTCTTTGTAATTTTTTTTTAATATGACACCAAGAACACAGGCAACAAAAGCAACAATAAACCAATGGAACTATATCAAACTTTAAAGCTTCTATACAACAAAAGAGATAAACAACAAAATCAAAAGGCAACCAACAAAATGGGAGAAAATATTTGCCAATCACATATCTAATAAGAGATTAATAACCAAATTACATAAAGAACTCACACAATTTGATGGCAAAAAAAATTATAAATGGGCAAAAAGGATATAAACATTTTTTTTCACAGAAGACTTAAAGTGGCCAACAGGTACATATAAAGGTGCTCAGTATCACTAATTATCAGGGAAATGCACATCAAAATTACAATGAGATGTCATCTAACACCTGTTAGGATGGCTATTATCAAAAAGGCAAAAGGTAAGTGTTCGTGAGAATGTGGAGAAAAGGATACCCTTGTACACTGTTGGTAGGATTGTAAATTAGTGCACCCATTGTGGGAAGCAGTACATCAATTTATCAAAAAATTAAAAATAGAACTAACATGCTATTCAGCAATTTCATTTCTTAGTATATACCCAAAGGAAATAAAGTTAGTATTTCAAAGAGATATCTGCACTCCCGTGTTCATTGCAGAACTATTCACACTAGACAGATATGGAAAACCCCAAATGTTCTTAGATTGATGAGTGGATAAAGAAAATGTATGTGTACAATCAAATATTATTTTGCCATAAAAAGTAAAGAAATTCTGGCATTCGGAAAAATATGGATAATCCTGAATGACATTATGTTAAGTGAAATAAGCCAGACATGAAAAAAAATAATGTATAATCTCACTTACAAGTGGAATTTTAAAAAATTGAACTCATAAAAACAGAGAAAGGTAATTTCCAGGGACTGTGAGGCTGGAGAAATGAGAAAATGTTAACAAGGACTACAGACTTTTAGTAATAAGATTAAAAAGTTCTGGATATCTAACACATTGCAAGGGTGGTGATTGATGTGCTAATTAATTTGAATGTAATAATCATTACACAATGTATATAAATATTAATAAGATAAAACTAAGAGTTGATAAAAATAAACTTTATTTTATACTTGGGGATAATTTAGAGATAAAGATAAATGTTTACAAAACTACATATATTCAAAATAAACCAGTGGGAAATAAAACTGGAGCTTAGGAAACCTTTTAATCACATTTGTTTAAACATTACATTTTTCAAAGTTAATATATGGTAAAATAGCCTTTAGAACACAGAAAATTACAAGAATAGGGAAGAACATTACATAGTGATAATAGCTTGAATCCACCACGAAGGTTTAACAAATTATAGAGCCCCAAAATACAAAAATTGAGAACTGACAAAGCTAAAAAGAAATATAGACAAGTTTATAACTACGGTTGGGGGCTTCAGTACTCCCTTCTTAGTAACATATAACTACTAAACCAAAATTCAGTAAATGGTTATATCTATTGAGTCAGAAAATGCACTTAACATTTAAACACCTCATTCATTAGAAAAACTCTTAGCAAGTTAGGAATAGAGGAAAATTATCTCAACTTGATAACACTTAACAAAAACCTACAGCCATCATACTTAATTGTAAAAGACATGGCTTTCTGCTTAGAAATGGGAACAATGTAAGTACACTGACACCATTCATTCAATATGGTACTAGAAGGTCCTGTTCCTGAGATAAGAAAAGCAAATAAAATACATAGGTTGAAAAAAAAAGAAATAAAACTATCCTTATTTGTGGAAAACAGAATTGTCCAGGCAGAATGTCCCAAAGAATCTTCAATAAAGCTCCTAAAGCTAATAAGTGAGTTCAGCAAGGCCACAAAAATGCAAGATCAACATACACACACACACACACACACACACACACACACGCACACACACACCCCAGTTTTATTCCTTTAGGCTAACAATTAACACATGGACATTGAATTTTAAAATATAATACCTTTTGCAATCGCCTGAAAAACAAGGAAATACTTAGGTATATATTTAATAAAATATTACAGATTTTATTTATTATTGGTGTAGGTACTCATTCTCTTCAATTCTATCTACATTTTTAATGTAATTCCCATGCAGATTCAAGCAAGACGTTCTGTAGACATAAACAAATATTTCATTTTTTTTTCTTATATTACACTTTAAGTTCTGGGGTACCGGTGCAGATCTTGCAGGATTATTGCATAGGTACACACATGCCATGGTGGTTTGCTATCTCCATCCCCCCATCACCTACCTCTGGCATTTCTCCCAGTGTTATACCTCTCCAAACTCCCTGCCCCCCACTATCCCTCCCCTAGCTACCCCAACCCCCAACAGACCCTAGTGTGTGATGTTTCTCTCCCTGTGCCTACATGTTCTCATTGTTCAATACCCACCTATGAGTGAGAACATACAGTGTTTGGTTTTCTGTTCTTGTGTCAGTTTGCTGAGAATGATGGTTTCCAGATTCATCCATGTCTCTGCAAAGGACACAAACTGATCCTTTTTTATGGCTGCATAGTATTCCATGGTGTATATGTGCCACATTTTCTTTATCCAGTCTATCATTGATGGGCATTGGGTTGGTTCCAGGTCTTTGCTATTGTAAACAAGGGCCCAGTGAACATACATGTGTGTGTCTTTATAACAGAACAATTTATAATCCTTTGGGTATATACCCAGTAATGGGATTGGTAGGTAAAATTGAATTTCTATTTCTAGATCATTGAGGAACCAGCATACTGTCCTCCACAATGGTTGAACTAATTTACACTCCCACCAAAAATGTAAAAGTGTTTCTATTTCTCCACATCATCTCCAGCATCTGTTGTCTCCAGATTTTTTAATGATCACCATTCTAACTGGTGTGAGATGGTATCTCAATGTGGTTTTGATTTGCATTTCTCTAATGACTAGTGATGTTGAGCATTTTTTCATATGTTTGTTGGCCTCATAAATGTCTTCTTTTGAAAAGTGTCTGTCCATATCCTTCATCCACTTTTGAATGAGTGTGTTTGTTTGCTTTTTGAAATCTGCTTTAATTCTTTGGAGGTTCTGAATATTAGCCCTCTGTCAGATGGTTAGATTACAAAAACTTTTTCCCATTATGTTGGTTGCTGGTTCACTCTAATGATAGTTTCTTTTGCTGTGCAGAAACAGTTAAGTTTAATTAGATCCCATTTGTCTATTTTGGCTTTTGTTGCTATTGCTTTTGGTGTTTTAGTGATAAAGTTCTTGCCTATGCCTATGTCATGAATGGTATTGCCTAGGTTATCTTCTAGGGTTTCTATGGTGTTAGGTCTTATGTTTAAGTCTTCAATCCATCTGGAGTTAATTTTAGTGTAAGGTGTCAGGAAGGGGTCCAGTTTCTGCTTTCTTCTCACGGCTCACCAGTTTTCCCAACAGCATTTATGAAACAGGGAATCCTTTCTCTGTTGCTTGTTTTTGTCAGGTTTGTCAAAGATCAGATGGCTGTAGATGTGTGGCATCGCTTCCAAGGCCTCTGTTCTGTTCTACTGGTCTCTATCTCTGTTTTGGTACAAATACTATGCTGTTTTGATTACTGTAGCCTTGTGGTATAGTTTGAAGTCAGGTAGTGTGATGTCTCCAGCTTTGTTCTTTCTGTTTAGGATTGTCTTGGCTATGTGGGCTCTCTTTTGGTTCCGTATGAAGTTTAAAGTGTTTTTTCCAATTCTGTGAAGAAGGTCAATGGTAGCTCGATGGGAATAGTGTTGAATCTATAAATTACTTTGGGCAGCATGGCCATTTTCATAACACTGACGCTTCATAATGATGAGCATGGAATGTTTTTCCATCTGTTTGTGACCTCTCTTACTTCCTTGAGCAGATGCCTAAATTGACCAAGCAGAAGAAAGGATATCAGAGATTGAAGATCATCTCAGTAAAATAAACAAACATTTCTAAACTTCAGAATAGCTAAAACTATTTTGATTAAGAAGAATAAAGTTGGATGAATTACTCTACTCAATACCAA